>JAQIXA010001389.1:0-25242 GCA_034699045.1 Nanhermannia cf. coronata Gr-Ori-00579 | reverse complement strand
TACAGCCTTCGGGTGTCAAAGAAAGCCTCTAGAGCCAACTTCTCTAGAGATGTGTCTCGTGTATGGAAAGCAGTTCTCTGTGAACTGATACAATAGACAATAAACAGCATAATAATAATAATACACACCAGATTTAAACCCGGCGGAGCCGGGTACCTATTCTAGTAGTAGGTATATTTAGTTAATTGAATTAGATAAAAAGGAAAGGACCAGGATCGATCAAATCAGGTCATAAGTCATCTTTTATAGATAAAATGTATCTTTCTTTATGTTGTTCCTTTTCATAACTTTTTAAAGTTTTTAAATTTTTTAGTTTGAGAATTCCCTACTTTCTCATCTATAATATACTAGTTTATAGCATTTACTCCTAGCTAGCAGCTAGGCCGTATGCTTTAATTTTATTGTGATTTCTATAATTGCTAATTTGACAATTTGATCTGACCTAAAGATAAATTTCTAAAAATTTCTAAAAATCCATACATAAAAATTATGGTAAAAAGTCAAGTCCAAAAACTTTTTTTTAGATTTTTACTGATTTTTAGATAAGCAAGTTTAGATTTCTACTCGAATACTAGGAGCGGTCTCTACGGCCCAAAATCGCGTTATTTCAGATCTTAAAAATCTCATTCATTTTATAATCTGCTGACTTTTCGGCGTGCTCGACTTTTTCCAATTTTCCGGCTCTCCAAACTTTTTAATTAAAAAACTCGGTAAATTGTTCAAAAAGTAATTAAAATTTTGCAAAAATCATGGAAGGCGGATCAACAACAACTCTTCAGCTCCGGGGGACCCTCCGAGGTCACAATGGATGGGTCACACAGATCGCCACCAACCCTAAAGACGAAAATATCCTCCTCTCAGCATCTCGAGGTAATTTGTAATTAAATTAAAATTAAAATGCCATATTGACAATTATCTACTTAAATAGGTTATGTATCTGTATAAGTACAATTAGCTTTATATTTTTATGATGTATAAATTAAATTATTATCCCAATGGGGATATGCTTAAATTTTTAGCGGATATGGGACTGAAAATATATAAAAACTACTTGTGCAGGTGATGGTGGTGCTCGTTTAGGTTCATAAAGTCATTGGACTGATGTGTTTTTTATTCCTTTTTTGTAGATAAGACATTGATCGTATGGAAGTTGACACGGAATGAGTCCAGCTACGGATCTCCATTAAAACGTCTTTATGGTCATTCCCATTTCGTGTCCGATGTCGTCCTCTCATCTGATGGCAACTTTGCACTGTCCGGCAGTTGGGACAAGACCCTTCGACTCTGGGATTTGGCTGCTGGAAAGTCTACAAGGCGATTTGAAGATCATACTAAGGTCCTTTCTTATGCCCCTGCTCATTTGCTCATTACTGCAAATTAAATATTTCATATTTATATTGTCAATTTCAATGAGCATATGGCAATTTGTGGCTCTTTAAACTTTTATTTTTTTAAATACGTGGTATGTATAGGGTATTTTTTAAAGTTAAATGTTAAAACTATGAGCAGAAAGTAGGAAAGGACCCCGTCAAGATTTTTTTTATTATTTTTTTATTGACGAGGATCAAGAGGTTAGCAGAATAAAATACACAATGAATTGCTCCAGATAGGTATGACAAGTATTAATTTTTTAGAACTCGTTCATTGGTAAGAGTACGACGAGTTTGGTGTTTTTTATTGCATAATTTTCAGCATTTCATTATTTGTTTAGAAATTTTTTGTTAAGATTGAATCTAATATAATTTTTTTTTGTCTAATTACAGGATGTGCTGAGCGTTGCCTTCTCTGCTGATAATCGTCAAATTGTCTCAGGGTCACGAGATCATACAATTAAACTGTGGAATACTCTGGCCCAATGCAAATTTACCATCCAAGAGGAAGGCCACTCTGATTGGGTCTCTTGTGTCAGATTCAGTCCTAACATTTCTCAACCAATTATTGTCTCCTGTGGTTGGGATAAATCTGTGAAAGTAAGCACTCTTTATGAAGATTTTTAAAATAAGGATAATTTACAATTATTAATGATGTATAAAAACAATTATTATTCCAATGGGAAAATGCTTATAATTATTAGCGGATATGGGACTGAGATTATTTAAAAAATCGAACCTTTTTAGCATTAGGCAAGCTTTATGAGATTAAATGAACTAACTTTTATTTATTTTTACTTGACTTGACTTTAGGTATGGAATTTGGCCAATTGTAAACTAAAAGCTTCCCATGATAAACATGCTGGATATTTGAACACCGTAACTGTTTCCCCTGATGGTTCTCTTTGTGGTTCTGGTGGAAAAGATGCCAAAGCTATGTTGTGGGATCTTCATGTAAGTACCTCAATAGCAAAATGTATTTTACATACCCTACTTATATTATCTGATGACTAACTTTTGGTATTTCAGGACGAGAAACATCTTTACACACTTGATCATAATGACATCATCAATGGTCTTTGTTTCTCACCTAATCGGTATTGGTTGTGTGCTGCTACTGGACCATCTATTAAAATCTGGGTAATAATGTTTCCCCCCATTAATATTATCCTTATCACTCTGATCTTAAAATGATGGTTTAACAGTTGATAAGAATGATTTCTAAAAGAAATATGAAATAATTTTTTTAATGCTGATTTAATATTTTTTTAAGACAATAATTTCATACCCCTATCTTAATATTGATAACTATTTTAAAACTTTGACTATCTTTTCAGGATTTGGAGACAAAGAACATGGTCGACGAAGTTAAACCTGAAGTAGTATCACAAAGTACATCTAAAAATGTTCAACCTGACTGTCTCTCAATGGCTTGGTCAACTGATGGACAAACTTTGTATGCTGGTTATTCCGACAATAACATCCGTGTCTGGCAAGTTTCACAGACAGTTAGTCGTTAAGTTTGTTTTTGTTAAATTAAATTTAAAAAATATAAAAATGAGAATGAGTGACTTTTTTGTTACTTTATTTTAAAGAAATATGAAATAAATGATGATAAAATAAATAAACATTTTTGCTATAATTTCTAATATTTTCGATAATTCTAACTTTTTCGATAATTTAATATTATCTAGGGTACCTAGGCCAGGGCGGGTCTAATTTTTATCCTAATTCTGAAGCTGATGATATCTATACTCGTAATAGGCTAAAATAGAAAATACTAGTTACCAGTCGAGGTAAAATATAGAATTAGTAAAAGGCTTTTATCTTGATACGTTTTATATATTGATAATAAAAATTATTATTTATTAGAAAACCAATAATGGAAAGTTTAATATCTAGACTCTAGAGTAAAATTAACAAAGTTAAGTTTGTTTGACAAAAATCATGAATTCCGGAAATTTTTAGATTAAATATAGGTAGGTAGTATAGGTAGGTAGGTCTTTTTTTAATTAGAAACTTAAGTAAAATATAAACTATTTAAAATGTACTATTACTACATAAATTGCAGTTTTATGAGTACTTATGTATTCATAAAATAGTACATAATTTATACCTAAATAAACTATTAATAGAGAAATCGGAAATAAAAATTATAAGATAGTAAATTATCAAGTTGGAAGTTATGGTTGTATTGTAAAAGTAAAAAAGATTATTTTTAGATGTAGGTATTTCTATATTTAATATTTTCAAATTCTTTCAAAAAGAAAATAAGATTTTAATTATATTAGATGAGTCTAGTTCTCTTCATCTTCAATTTTAGGTGCCAAATAATAACGAATGTAACCAAGATCTTCGATTTTAAACTCGACAACAAGTGGTACTTCAGGGGACATTGAAAGAACTACTTGGTCAGAAAGTCCAGCTGCCTTTGCAAATGAATTCAAATACCTAAGGATAAAATTAAAAATTTATTAGAATTTGATTTGACCTTTAGTTGAGGTATTTGGTATGTGCAATGAATTAGGTATAAATAAATAAAAACTATAATTTTGACAAAAAGTATAAAAGAAATCCTCATGTCTAGTCTTATGGTCTCTAGCTCTAGGTCCTAGGAATGTAATAAAAATAAATTACCTTGAAGCAAAAGTCAAAGTTACGGGTTCTTGTAAATCAATTTGAACTGAATTCTTTTCATCGTCAGCACTTGAATTTTGAGCCAATTTAATATTTCCACTTCCTATATCTCCAGTTGATGAGAATTTAACACCTTGCTTGGTGCATGCAATCACAATTGATTCCCCAACTCCAGACAAATCACGTACAATTCTTGACCACTCTCCTGATGGCATTTTAACAATGCAAGCATAATCAGTCTCCTGAAATTCACAAAATATAATTGGTTAGTAAAAGAAATAGAAAATATCCAAACTAATAAAATTCTAAACTTTCTAAAGTAGGATATGGATTATATTTAACATAAAAACATACTGGAATTCCTAAATGCTCTTGATCCAAATTCATAAGTTTCATATCAAAATCGGACACACGGTCTCCAGATTGAGATTCAAAGACAAAAGTCACAACATCAGCATTATCTTGAGCCTTCATTGTGATGATGTCATCATTATTGGCACATCGAAGGACTTTGGTCAACGATGCCAAATTCATACCCATGGACAGATTACGGTCACATCGGAACTTATCAAATCCTTCTGACCTCATATTGAGTGACACGAGGGACACGTGAGAGTTGTCCATAGCTTGTAATTGGACTCCAGCTTCAGAACCTTCAAATTATAAAAAAACACAAAAATTAAAATTCGACAAATGAACCGACAGAACGCAAACCGAGCATGACTCATGGACCTAAACGAAAACCTTACATATACGAGACTGTGACATAAAGTATCGCTAGTTTCGATTCGACATCGTCAGCAGCTACCATATTTATCTAAAGATATCTATGTACTATGTACTAGTACCCTACCTAATACTTAGCAATTTTAATCATAATTAAAAACGAAATGACTTGACACTTGACAGACATGACTTAAAAACAGGCGGACATGACACGAGAGACTCAAACACCTGACCTGACCCTAACCTAAATCATCACTTTAATCTAGACATAGACTACTTATATTATATCTTAAGCTTAAGATACTTTACTTAGTTAATTAAAAACTTACAGTCAAAAGTGGCTTCATTTAAAAGGTCCTTAATAGCATCCAATACTTTCTTCAAAATCCCACCTTTAATAAGCTTTGCCTCAAACATTTTGATATCTACTTGAACGTGGTTTTACACGGAGAATCCGAAAATTAACACAGATTTGCTAATAATTAGCTAATTGACTTGTAATTTAATTAAAATTCGAGGAGCCAAAATGACCAAAATTCTCGAACAAAAACGAAAATGCAGCAAAAGAAAGAAACAAGCGGGCAAAAAATCTCTTTTTACTTTTGCTATCCCGCTATTCTATTTCATTTGATAGTCAGAGAGCGAGCGATAAAAGTTATAAAAAAAATCTAAAAAGCATTTCTGTGTTTTGGTCTTCTTGGTTTGGTTTTTGGTAATTTGTAAAATTGTCATATTTATTTAATTGCAATTAACTTTTTAGGACGATTTGACAATGAATAATTTGAGCCTGATTTCCTTTGGACTGAAAAATTTGAGACTTGGTGTTGGTGGTGGCGGTGGAGCAATTTCTACTACGCAAAGATTGTAAGTTTTTAAAGTTAGTTTTAAAAGGTAAATGTAAACAAAACTTTTTGACCTGCTGCTGCTGACCTTTACTTGATCTTATGTTTTATGTTAGGTATTATTTAGTTTATTAATTTGTTTTGCCTCTATTTAATTTGCTTAATAATTGGGCTCGGAGAAACTAAATAATGCATTTTATACACCACAAACATGATAATTTGAGTTTTGAGTAACCTAGTTTTTCAGAGCTAATAAAACTTGTATAAATTGAGAATAACACGTTATGTCATGCATAGCTTTAATGACCTTTGCATTGATTAATGTGGATAATATTGGATTGTCATTGAAATGTCATCTCATCATGTCCATGCATGGTAAGGTAACTCGTTTTCTATATTAAGTTCTGAAAAACTAGATTTTTTAAATTATTAAATGTAGCAGTAGGCAAAGTGTAATACATACAGGTAAATTGTAAAATTGGTAAGATTTAAATTGTAAGCCAAGTTTGGGTTTTATTTTAAATCAAGAATGAATAGAGAATCATAATATTTACACTTATTTATAAAGTAATAAGACTTGTTGATACATATTTGATATTTAATTTTTTTTAGGAATTTTGGATCAGAGAAGACTGATATACCAGCACGGCCAAAAAGACCTTTAAGTCCATATTTAAGATATGCGGTTCAAATTCGTCCAACGCTTATGAAAGAAAATCCGAACATTAAACCCACTGGTTTGTACTTTTTTTTTAATAATATAAATTTTTTAAAAATTATATAACTATTTATTTTTTAATTTTTCAATTATATTTTTCAATATAATTATTTAAGATTTACCTAGTAATTGTAATTTTTTGTATTTTGTAGAAGTCATGAAATTGTGTGGAGTACGATGGGACAACCTACCAAACGATAAAAAGGATCAAATAAGAATCGAATACAGACGAGAAATGGATCAATTTGCGACAATATTGGAGAAATATAAATCATCACTGACTGATGTTCAAAAAGAAGAAATTCAACGAGAAAAAAATGATAAGCACTTGAAGAAAGAAAGTCGTGAGAGAAAGAGACGAGAAAAGGATCTTGGTAAACCCAAAAAACCATTGAATGCCTTTTTACTCTTTTTAAAGTCGTTAATTGGAGACAGTATAAAATCAATTGATGAGCATCGAAATCTAGCTAAAGAAGCCGGGGGTATGAAACTAAAAATATATAATTAGATAATTATAATTCTTCTATAATTTTTCTCTTTTCATTATAATCATCTCCATCTCTAATCTATTTGTTTTATATATTTTTTTTTATTTAGATAAATGGAAATCTTTATCAGAAGCTGATAAATTGCCCTACCTTAAAGAATATGATGAGAATGTTCGAGTTTATTATAAAACATTGGCAAAATGGGAAGAAAGAATGATTAAACAAGGAAATCATGATCTCATTCGTCAAGTAACAGCTAAACCTCTTCAGAAGAAATTGGCAAAATCAACATAAGTAAATACGAGATATTTAGTAGGTAATTAATAATATGTATATTAATGTATGATATACCTAGTTAGGATTTGATAATTATTTGATATTTAAAATTCCATTAGTCTATTTAAATTAAACTTATCTCTGAAAATTCGATTAGTCTCAACATTTGCATTATATGAATTTACTTTTAAAATTTGTTTAAAATCGGCTTTTTCAGAACTAAAATGACTACTAATGACTAGGTACTAATATGTCAATTTCTCGATTCGAAAGTCAAATCCAGATTCCACTTGTTTAATTCTCAATTTCTATTTTAGGAAGTGACATTTTGTAGTATAATCTTAAGTCAAGAAAATAGATTTATTACCACATCAAGGATAATTAAATATTATAGAAATAAAAGGGTTTATTCATTTTTCAATTTTACGCATTACATATTATTTAAAAAAGCAAATTGAAATATATGTATAGGTATTTATTATTTTTTTTGATACATAAATAAACCACTATTAAAACGTATAAATGAGATGTATTATAATGATAATATTTTAAATTATAATTATAATACAACATACTATGGTACATATTACATGTTATAAAATAATGGAAATATTAATTACGAATTTTTAAAAAAGAAGAAAATTATTATTGAAATAAATCATTATATTATAGGTAAAGTTAAAGTATAAACACAATTTACTTTTTTTTAAATTAACACAAAATATTACTATGTATTCTAATACTAGTCTAGGTCTAGGTATAAAACGAAATATTTACATAATTACATAACTATTCTATGAATTACTAGGTTATGCAGGCAGTAAGGTAGGTTCTGTTCTAATTCAGTTTTTTATAAAGGTTAGGCTAAGTTATTTTTCGTTCGATTTATCCGTTTTGGTTTGATCGTCGGGAATCAATTCATTTACACTAATCAAAAAGGCTATTCTCATTTTCTAAAAAAAATAAGAAAATTCGATCAAGTAAATATTTATAATAGGTAACTTTAAAACTACCTACGATGTATGTACATACAAATATTAATATAAGTACCTCAATCTCGAGGTTGATAAATTCTTCTTCATTTTTCAAAACAGCATATCTATTTTCCACTTTTTTGTCTAAAGCAACCCTTTTTGTTTTCTCTTTTTCAATGCTAAATTAGAACAAAAAAATAGTCATTAGAAGGAAAAGGAAGAAAATACAAAATACAGTATAATATTTTATGTACGTATGTACATAAATATTATGTAATTTTAAATTTTTGCATAAACTTGCCTGTTTTTAAGAATTTCAACGCCTTTAATTAAATCCTCGAATTTTTTGTAAATACCAAGATTTGCTTCTTTATACATTTTAAGATCTTTTTCAATTCTTTCAATTTCTGATTTAAGGCTTCGAATCTAAACAATATCAAAAATATTCTTTTATTAATCACGTTTTATAATTTCAATTTAATGTACCAAAATAATTTTACTTTATTTTGATTTTGATATATACTTAACTTAAACTACACAACACATTACTAACAAAACAAGGTACCTTTTTTATATAATTTAGTGGTTGTGGTTGAACCACTACCACTTGAATTGTCAATTATCATTAATAGTTAATAGTTAGCAGAGCATGTTATTGTAATTATTGACATTTTTATCTTTACCTTTGTTTCTTCGTTCATATCTTTCTCATTCAATTCTGAATCAACGCTCCTTTGTTGTTTTCTCAGATCTTCATTTTTCTTCAATCTTGATGCGTATTCACCATTTAATCTTTCCAACTCTCTTTCGGCGTTAGAAATCTCTTGCTGAAGTTGACTCTTCATTTTTTGTACACCTTTATCAATATTTCTTAACTCTTTGATAAGATTTTGAAGCCATCCTTTTAATTCATATGGAGTTGTTGGATTTTTTGAGATTAAATTGACGCCCAATTTGAGTTTAACAAGGCTTTGATTAAATAGCTCAACGAGCGAAAATTGTGATACTGTTTCATAAAATTTGGCCTCGATTTTCTTAAGATTATTCTTTTTGGCTTCTTCCTGTGCTCTAAGACTATTATTGATTACTACAATTGCTACTTTTTGTCTTTTTATATTTTCAATATAGTCAAGCATTTTTTGAGCTTCATCCTTGGTCATTTTTTGGTTTGATAGAATTTCTCTTTTTTCAAATAGTTCACTTTCTTTCCTTGCAAGTGTAGAATCTAAAATAATATAAAAATTGTGATTAGAATAGAATGAGACAAATTCTTGAATAAGCTAATATTAAAGTAGTTAATCATGGTCAAGTTTTCTGGTTGTTAAGACTTATTTGGCCTCTTTGGCCAACACAATTTTACGAATAAATGTTGTAAAAGAACAAGACTTCTTTTTCAAAAGTAAAAAAGAATAAAATGAATGCTAATATGTGTGCTAATTTATAATACCTGCTCAAAAGAATTAATTTTGTAATATTTTTTTTAAATGTTTATATATTTTACTTACTGAGCATATCTTTTTGTCTTGAAATAATTCCAATATTTTCTAACTTTTTTAATTCAGCAGCAATTTCTCGTTTCCTCTTATCAATATCAGCTAGCTTGGCCTTATTCAAATCACTCTTTTCAATTAAATCAGCTCTTGGATCAGGAGCATTGTCAAGTTCGAGCTTTATCTTTTTTTTCTCATCCCTAAATGCTATTGTTTCAGCCTTTGTTTTGAATTCGGTGAACTCGGCACTATAATTTTCCTCTTCGAAATAAAAATAACAAAATAAAATCATCAGAGAATTGTAAACCTTGTCTTTTGGATTTAGGTAGATAAAATTAAATTATTAAAATTAAAGTACTAGGTAGGTAGGTAGGTAATTTAAATTTTTATTTATAAAACTAACTAAGGTTAAAGTAATTAAGTAACTTACCTATCTTTCTTTTATAGATTTCAAGTTCTTGTTCAATATCACTCTCAAAATCATAATCTGAACCACCGGCACATACACGATAAAATAAGCCTAAATAACTTTCTAATGAAATCTAGAAAAATATTAAATATTAAAATTAAAACATGATCAAAGAATCATAATATATAAGAGTAAGAAGTACCTCCTCTTCATCAAAAAAAATATTTCTACTGGCTTTAAATAGCTCCCAGGCTTTAATACGGCAGCACAACCATGTAAGAAATGTTAGAATATAAGCCCATGAAGTGGGAACGGTTGCTAGAAAGAAATTTTTTTATTTTATTAGGCTAATCTTATAAATAAACCGAATTTGTTTTATGTTTAAGTTTAAGTTTATATAGGTACGAGTCGAGTAGATTAAAAAAAAATTATTACGTGTTTTAAGATCTGACTTCTTAAGGGTTCCAGGATACTTTAATAATACTGTCATGTCATGAATTTTAGTTAATAGCTCTTCAGGCTTAGAAAAATTAAACTCTTTTGCACCAAACATTATCTCAAAAAGAAACTTAAGATAAAAATGAAAAATAAAGAATCAAATTCAAATTGATAAAAATGTACAAATATTTTTATTTTGACGTTCGGATTAACAACTTACTTTAAAAATTTGATGTAAATCAACGGCTGAAATCCTACTAAATTGGTTGGCTTGATATTGTTTATTATAGCCGTGAGTTTTTAAAAAATCAAGAACTAGTTCTGTCATAACATGAAGGCTTTTTTTGTCTGTAGAGGATGGAGGTTTTAATGTTTTTGCAATCGTTCCTTTTTCATTTTCTTGTGAAGCCCATCTCATAGAACTTGAAACACTTCGTGAGTTTGGTGATTTTGAACGACTGAAATAATAACAAAAATTATCATTTTAATTATTGTACTTTATGCACTACAGACTACTAATAACAAGTATATATTTATTACTATTAATATTAACTTTGAAATAAATATTGAAATATCGATATCTACCTTCTACATGATGGTGGATTTGGAGTCATCATATTTTTAGTCCAATCATGCGAATCGTAAGACATGGATCTTCTCAAGTTCTTTAATGCTGCTGTACTACCACTAATAGTACTATTAGCTCTCTGTTTATTATTACTTGACAAAAAATTCGAAACAACTGTTTTCCTAAAAACGATGTTTTAAATTGATAATATTTACATAATCATAATAAGAATAAGTGTAATACATATTCGTATAGGATAGGTATTAGGCATAAGAAAGGCGAAAGGACAAAATGTCAAATTTGTAGCGCATAATTAATGTAAAACTAAATAAATTATAAATGGAGAATAAAAATAAAATAGAAATTACCTCTGAGAATTTGGTATTCCAAATGTTGGTCTTCCTCTAACTGCACTATTTGTACTTGTACTTGGACCTTGTCCACCCTTATTAGCTGGATTTGGAATTGGTCTCGAGATGCTAGGAATTTTACTTGCTCCTGCTTGTGTAGAATTGGACTTCAAATCAGATATCGGAGTTGCTTCAGGTATTGGTCCAAAAGTACTTGACCTTCTACTTGCCTGCAAACTGGCACTATTTCTAGCAGCATTCATCTGTGTGGTAGTTGTAGTTGGTAAAATTTTCATTAGTTCCGAGCCCATTTTACTTGGTTCAAAAACTATTCCCTCTTTCATGGCATGTTGGCCTAATAATGAAGACCGACGACGCTAAAAAAATCAAAAACATAACATCAAGAATTAAATTACAATTAATTTACAATGTAGTTGTTGCCTATATTAGGTAATATTTTAATGGTATATATACGTATAAAATAATTTCAAAAACTTACATTTTGTGATGCCATATTGATTATTGATGTAATAAAGTCAAAATACAAGCTGCTGCTTCAAGAAAAAAAACAGTTTATGCAGCAACAGCCGCCTACTGCACCGATATTGATGATTTGTACTTGCTTGAGTAATTGTTAATCTATATTTAAAAAATTAATATTAGCAATAATTCCAAAAATACATTAAAATTAAAATGACAATATTACTATGTATTACATAATTATTTCTGATCAGGATCAGTGAAATACTTAATACTATTAACGACTAACTACTATTTATTGGGATCAGGTCAAATCAAATCAAAGATATTGCAAAACATAAAATTAGGAGGCAATAGCATTAACCAACCATGGGCAGCAAAAGTCAAAAAAATTGAAATTGTTGACCCTACTCTTTTTATTATAAAAAACTATTCCCTTGATAGTTGACTAGGTACTTTTTTTAATTTTTAGATTCAATTCAAAAGAATTGAAGAAAAATAAACTTTGCATTGAGGCTTCATTTAAAACGAAAATTATATATTTTTGTTATTTTAATAATTATCTTTACACTTACAATTAGATTGATGATTGAGGCCAAAATTTGGTCTTCAAAGCTAAAAGGTCGGAATTACCTAACTGATCCTCCTACCGTACCGACCGAGACCGACCGACCTAAAAAAGAAATGATGTAAAAAAAAATTCAAAATAGGTAAGGATTGATTGTTTATTTTATGATTGAAATAAAAACTTTTGTGCAGAATTAGAAATATGTCAATTAAATACAACTTGAACTTACAGTTATATTGTTACACACTTTGTTGAAGATTGTTTCTTATTTGGCTATTGTTGTTAATTGTTCTTCGTTCAAAAAGTTAAAAGGTCACAGGTCAAGTCAAAAACAACAATCATTCATTTTCTTTTCATTTTGTTGTTTTTTTATTTTTTCTTTTTCTGAATTTCTGATAATTTCTGAAATTTCTTTTTATTGATTGACAGTTGAAAGGCGCCTTTTTATTTGTTTTTTTGGCGAGATTAGACGTATGGCCAAAAGAGTGTGTTTAGGTATCCTTTACTTTCGAACTTTATTTTATCGAGATCGAGAGATTCTTTTCTTTCCTAAAAAAATTCATTTTGCGAGTTCATTATTTTGTTCTAAAAGGTCATTTCTGGGTCATCAATACAAGCCCTGCGATTGTAGGTAAGTTGGCATTATAAATTATAATATTATGTCATATTTTAAGGTTTTTATCATTAAGTATGCCTTTAATATAAAAGTAATTTAAAAGCAAATATTGCTTTTGCATTTTGCACTTTTTAATTGTACGTATTACGCGTATTTTTAGCTCTAAAAACCCGATTTTGTACTTACTCAATTTCAATTTATAAGTAACTAAATAGATTCATATGTAACTATTAAAATTGGTTTTTCGAATCGATATAGGTACATTTATACATTTATTATACTTTATACGATTACGAAAGCTAAGCTAACTATAAGAGTAAGTAACGAAATCGTTGATTTTTATTTTAAAAACTGGATGAATGTGAATTCAGCTCTGAAAAAACCGATTCAGCGATTGTGAATTCAATTATACGTTTAATTTCACCGATTTAATTGACAATTGAAGTCAACAAGGTTTTTAGGTCGGAATTACATGGATAGTGAATAAATTAAGAGTAATTTAATAATTAAGATCTTAAATTGATTTTCCGATCCGAGTCAAGATTATTATATTTTAAGTTTCTTAATTTAATTTAAAATAAATAATCTATGTATTCTTTTACTTTTTTTAAGAATACATGAGAGTATTTATTAGACTATTGAATTTTTAAATGTTTATGTAATTCTTAATTTACTCAGCACAGAAAAATTTCAATTTTGAGATTGCTTTCTATTCTAAAATAGGTTTTTCAGACTCAGAACATAAATAAAGTAGAAATACTTATTAAACATTTAGTACCTACATAAGGCTACATAATTATATCTATTCTGTTCTGATTTTATTCAGAATTCAGAATAAAATTCACAGTAATCATCAGATTAATATAAAAATAAAAGAATTAATATATTTATCTACATCTACCTACTTACATTATAATATTATAATATATTATAAATCATTTAATACATATTTATATACTGATATACTACACATTACAGATACATAATAGGAATAAGAATATGAATAGGGTAAATATTATGTATTATTATTTTGTAGTTAGGGTATCAGGAGTCATGAGATGAGTCTGAATCTATCATAATTTACCCTACCCTACCATCATGTTTAAGTTTAATTGCCAATTTTCTCTTATTAACTGATGTATTCTTTTGTCATTTTAGCTATTAAATGCCTGTAGCATTAAAGATGTCAAAGGACGACGAGGAAATTAAATTACAAACAGCTCCATTCGACCCTCGATTTCCTAACCAAAATCAGACAAGGTTTGTACTTGACACGAATTACGGAATAAGATTAAGAAAAATTTAATTTTGTAGTACAATTAAGCATGAATATGAACATTAACTTATACTGATACTATAATTAAAATTTATTTATAGGCATTGCTATTCAAGTTTCATTGATTACAAGAGATGCGTCAAGCTTCGTGGTGAAGACTATAGCCCATGCGATTATTTTAGAAGAGTGTATAAATCTTTGTGTCCAAATGCCTGGGTCGAGAAATGGGAAAATCAAATAGATGAGGGTATTTTCCCAGGGAAAATTTAGAGTCATCTCATCAAAAATCTACTGCCGCCGTCGTCGTTGTTTAAAATAGTTATTTTAAGTAGTTATAAAAATAAATCTTTAGTCCTTTAAATCAATAGATTATTATTAATCTTCTTTATCAAACCTTATTTTAAATAATATTCAATAATATATTATATACGAAATTGTATATAAAATCTTATAATATATAAAGAGATGGATGGTGAAGAGAAAAACCTTCAAATTCAAAATTGAGTAAATATTTGTAGAGAAAGTAAATTATTGCTTAAAATTAAGAAAATGATGTGTTTCGTTAAAACTTCGACCTAAAAATGTAAAATAAATAAAACAATTTAAAAATAAATTTTAGATCGAGTTCAGTCAGTACTAGATCTTAATTCATTGTTCTGTTCATTAACTATAAATTGGAATTGAATTTTTCAATAAATGATTTTTTTAAAATATAGATTTTAGATTTAGATATGATTAATAAAATAACAATAAATTATAACTCAAATCGAACAGAAAGAAATATGTTAGATAGAAACCAGTAAGTAAATAAAAGTCCGAAAAATGAAACTGAATCTGAAATCTGAATTGAAAGAATTTTAGGAGGTCGGTAGCGTAGCATAGCGTATAAGTAGGTAAATTTAATACCTATTTTGAATTTGGATTTTGGATTGAATTGAATTGAAAATTGAAATTGAAACTATAATTTTAATTTTTTAATTTTAATTTTTTAATTTTAATTATCTATATTTATATTAATACATATTAAAGTAATAGACTGGAAAAGTTAAAAAGTTAACTTGATATTACATAGTCCCCAGTCCCCAGTCTCAGAATCAGTCCCAATTTTGTTGTATTTTTGTATTCGGTTTCGGTAAGTATTAACGATAAGTATAAAATAGGTAGGTGCATTCGATTCTAATAAAATCTAATCTAATAATCTTAATCTATTCTATAAACGATAACGATATTATGGTTTTTTTTTACATTTTAGAGATTGTATTGTAGTACTGAATGAGATGTTCAAGGCAAGTATTGCAAGATCATATCAGATAATCGGCAGGTCATCATGCTGTTTCAATTCTTCAATAATTGCAAATTCAATATCACACAATCATTCATCTCTACCTCTACTTATGAATTTGAAATCTAATTTTTATCCTCATTATTCTACAAATATTGCAAACAATGATGATGAGACACTATATGCATCTTATCCAAATCAACAATTAGCCAAAATTGAGATTGACAATGGCAAAAATCCAGACAAACTTTTTAAATCGATAGAACTTGAAGCTATAGGCTATGAATCTGGAATTTTAGACAGTTATGGTAGGCTTTAATTTTTTATCAATGTATTTTATCTCGTTAGGATACCTAAAATATTTTTCTTTTTATATTTTTAGAATGGTTTGTAAGAACATCAGCAAATCATCTAGGAATTAAAATTTCTAAAGTTCATATCCCACAGAAAACTCGATTTAAATACTCTACTGTACGTTTCCCCCTCCTGAGATGTGTTCATATTTTCAAAAAAGCTCAAGTTCACTATGAAGTCCGTACTTATCATCTTATTTTAATTTTACATCGATTAACTGGATCAACAGCTGATACTTTCCTCGAGTATATTGAGAGGAATTTACCTGAAGGAGTTGGATTAAAGGTACGCCGGTAAACTACCTACAACTAAATGAAACCTACTTAAATTTAAAATCTTAATTACTATAATATATTACCTATCTATTATTTATATCAAGAAAAATACTCACATGTTTTTGTTATTTTTGTAGGTTACAAAAGTTGAAGTCCAGCCACTTCCAGAATATTTACAAAAGCCGATTGCAGAGTAAATGGAAAAACAAGTCAACATGAAATACAAGGACTTGATAAATAATATTATGTTAACTCATCTAGTTTAAAAATATGTTATTCATTATTAATTATTACGATACGTTTTTATAATTTCTATTTACAGAAGCTTATCATTATCACCCTATATCAAGATGAAATGAAAGTTTCATTTACTTATTAATCGATAAACAAATCCAATGAAGGACATCTTCTATTATACTCGTCATATAACGTGTAATAAGTAGTATACTTTATAATCTTTTTTAAATATACAGAAACCGACCGAGGTATTCCATAAAATGAATCATGTTATGTTTAAGTAGGTATTGATTTTAAAGAGGTTTTATAAAGGGATGATTTTCTCATTACAACCTTATTTCGATTAAGTATTTAGTCAAGTAATTGATGTTCTGTTGTTTTAAAATTTTTGTAATTCATTCAGAATTCAGAATAAAGATGACTTTTCTTAAAAGATTTTTTACGTTAACTCTCTTGGTTGGATTTTTTGTTAACTTATCCTTTGGACTAGCTGCTCATAATAGCTTTACGATACCAATTTTACAAGGTAAATTCTTATTCTTAATTAAAATTCACATTTTCTATAATTTGGACTAGATAAACATGCATGAATTGATTGAATATAATTATAAATCGTTCAGGTTCCCAATCACAAAATCCATTGAGCCCACCACCTTTTTCATGTAGTCCAGAAAACCAGGAAGCAAATGATTTCTGCTCAACTTACTGCCAAACTGTTAATGGGAATATTGTCTCAGGTCGATGTGGTAATAATCCGAATTCATGTATTTGTCTCACATCAGATAATAAAGAAATCACAGGTAGGTGGTACTCTTTTTTAAGGGTTTTGAATTATGGAAATAATAAATGAAAATAATAATCAAATCTCCATGAATTTTTTAGTTCGAGTAATTGAAAGCAGAAATCCTGTATCAAATTCAAATTCGCCATCATCTACAATTCAAGCTGTTTCAGCTCCAGCAACACAACCTCTCCTCCAACAACAAAATATGCAAAACTACAATCCTACCCAACAGCAACAACAAACTCAACATCCTGGTCTACCCGTTTTACTTGATTGTGATGGAACTTCAATGTCTGTTCATGTTTGCGATACATTTTGCCGATCGATTTATGCTGATTATGGTTTTTGTAATACAACTGATAGAAATTGTATTTGCTTTGGAGTACCTCAAACTGTTGCCCAGCCAGGTACCTAAATATTTCCAAAGTTAACTAATTAATAATATTCCTCCTAAACCGTTTAGGAGGTATAAAAACCTAAACTAAATCTAAACTAATTAGCTATTCTATTATATAAGGTTAAAGAAAAATACTAATTGAATTTGTATTTTTTTTCTTTTTACTAGTTCCAATTCCAGTGGTTTTTGATCAAGCTATTGATCTATCACAAATGCAAATAATTCCTGTTGATAGTGAAGGTCGACAACCACATCAAATTCCTTCGACAGCAAATGATCAACAACAGCAGCAGCAGCCTCAACTTTTTCAATTGCCTCAAAATTATTATATGCAACCAATACAACCTCAAAAACTGACTCCAGCTTTACAACAATGGCATTATACTCAACAACAACACCAACAACAATCTTCTCCAACTATCCTTCAACAACAACAACCATCAATTCTTCAGCCTGTTATGCCTTCAACCTCAGTACTTGATGTAAAAGAAGAGATAAGTCCTTCAAGTTCACCATTAGACGAAGGAATTACAAACTTTCAATCACAACCACCAATCATACATACACCAGAAACCTCTCAACATATTTTAAAAGCAAAAAGCCACTCATCTTCAGATCAACATCGAAGATAAAATAATAATGTAATGATTATGATAATGATTATTTAAAAAATTATCTATTGCTGATTTCCATTTCCAATTTCCAATTCGAATAAATAGTTCAGAATAATCTTTAGAATTCTTGCACACAAATATTGAAAAAGTTAAAAATCGGTTTTATTCCCTTAATTTTCATTTATTATATTTGATATTCGATTGTAGTAAATATGAATTTTCATTCCAAAAGTTGTCTCCAATAATATCACAATTAACTTCATTAAATAATGGCATTCCCGTCTCATCCTTTCTAATATTACTTTTAGCTGAAGTTTGTTCATCAGATAATTTTGATTCCGTTTCTTCTTCTGTATTCGATTTACGACATTTCTTAAAATATGGATTTCTATATAATATTGTTCCCTTTTTAAAAACTTCCGGCTCATTATTATAATTTACTCCAAATTCCGAAAATAATATTTCATTTTTATCTCCAGCTAAAGTTCCACTTAACCTCTCGACAGCTTTATCATTTTTCATACCTCCTTTTAGAACTAAAGCCCAAAATACGGTGTTATACAGGTTATTTATATGACAGTCGGCTTGTCTCCAGGATAAATAATCTCGTAGATTTTGATCGGTAGGGTATAAAACAACTCTTCCATCAAAACTTGGAGGATAGAGTAATTTCCGATCTTGAAAAAAATCATTCCAATGAAAAACATAGGCAGCTGCGAATTTCGATACAAGTGCTAATAAATAGACAAGCAAAATTAAACTACTAACCTATATAATACATACATATAATAATATATTTTATAACTACATACTTGTCACAACTTTTGAAGATCTTCTATCAAATATTTCAGCTTCTCTTCTAAATACAAATGAATATTCGTCACTTTGTCCATAGGCTAAAATTATATCACAAAATTCTTTCATACAAACTTTGGCTGCTTTATTCATTAACTCAATTGCTCTGGTATCGTTAGGTCTACTCCATTCATGTTTTTGGGCTAAAAAGTAGGTAAAGGAATACAGAACAGAACAGAAAGATTAATAGGAATACAACACAACATAATATTTTGTATGAATTATAAAAAGATAGTTAGTAACTGTATTATATTTATATTATCGTAATGTATTATATTATAGTAATTATAAAAATCATACCTAATTTATGGAATCCTCGTCCATCAATTCTGACAATCGACCAGCAATTGGGCAGAATTATTGTATCTTGCTCAAAACTTCTAACTACAAAGGTCAAAGAAAAGTAAGACACATTAACTTTTATCATTTACTAAGTCTCTAGTCTAATTCTGGTTGGTAATGCAAAATGTCAAAGGTTTCTCAGAGCTAATTGAATAAATATATCATAAATTGTAGGATTTTAAACTTACCATATTCAAATTTAGAGTTAGCCATATTAACAGAGGTCAAAGATGATAAGCTACGTCTACAAGTATTAGAATTAGATGAATTATTAAAAAAGTTTAAAGATGATGATGTAAATTCCTTGCTTTTTCCAGCAGCTCTACTTGTTCTGTATAAAAATTTGTAAAAAGTTGATGATGATGATGATAGGGCTGAAATACACATTTACAGATCTTAACCTTTGACCTTGAAAATTAGTTTCTGTGTCTTTTCTAATAAGAATAAGTTTTCAATTCAAGAATTGAAATTGAATTGAAAATTGAATTGAAATTGAAAATTGAAATTGAAATGAAATTGAAATTGAATTTTAAAAATAGCAGGTTGATTATTGGGCGGCAGTATTTTTAGTCTAACTAAACTCAAATTCATGTTCAATCATGATTTCGTTTTTGTTCGAGTTTCTAAAAAGCTGAAGTGCGGGTCGGACACGGACACAAAAGCCCATTTTATTGTTCTTTTTAAAACTAAAGTTATTTAAAGTTAATTGCAATTAAATTTAAGCTGATCAAAACGTCGTTATTATGGTTTAATTGTAGCTCTCTCCTGTCCTGTTTTGATATTGTATTATAAGGTAATTAAACACATATTTTACGAATTTAACTTGCTTTTTATATTTGCCTTTTTTGTGTACTTTTTTGTTCTTAAAAATTGTCCATTTCAGCTTTGAAAAACCATATCTTGGCATCAATTTTGCATTTAATATAGATTATAGATATATTAAATTAATGTCAAATTTGTTTTTCCAGAGCTGACAAATTAGCTAATCAATTGACAAATTACCTTTTTAGTTAAGTTAGTCTAATTTCTCAATTGACTCTGTCTGACTCTATAATTTTGTCTTCTTTCTTTTTATTGACATTTTGACAACTTTACTTTTTACGGTAAATTGCAATCAGCAGCGCAGTTCATAAGTGGCAAGAATGAACCAATCGAGTCCTTTACATTTCTGTTTATTTAAAAAAAACTAGCTTTAGACCTCACTCTCTTTCATATAAAAATGAAGGTCATTACTCCCTCTTTTCATGTATAAAAAGAGGAAGAAATTTTGTTTTTTCGAGCTGAATAAAATGAGTACATGTACATTGCTCGCAGGTTCATGAAGGTCAGCAGATTAAATTATCTTTAACTAGGGTATTAGTATTAGTACAGCATTATTCAGCAAGCACGTCAAATTTTCCTTTTATTTTTTGACTTGATCTCTTGTTTTTCGGCTTTTATTACACTAATTATTATCATTGCAAAGACATAGCAAATACCTTTTATATAAGCTAACACGAATCCAAATTATTTCTATTGGGATTGGATTGGGTCTTGGTCTTATGTTAGTCCTTAGTCCTTGGACTTGTTCATTGAACTTGAACTAACATTAAGTAATTTTTTTTTATAGTATAGTAATTTTTTATTGATATTTTTATTAGGTTATAAAATAAAGATGGATAAAAGGAATGGTGACGAATCTAAAAAGCAGCCGATTAGGTCTGTTGGATTATCGAGGAAAAAAATAAAAAAGTCGATACAAAGTGAAAATGATGACAATTCAAGAATAGTTGATAGTGATGGAAATGAAGATGAAGACATGAATTGGCATTCGACTCCTATTCCGAAATTTACAGATGGTGGCGATATTGACTTTGAGGCTCACAATCCAGGCTCACAATCGCCTATTCCTATTCGATTTGAACGACCACCTTTGCCCATTCTAGAGAATTTGCCAGTTGACAATGATGATGATGTGGAGAATGAAGTGCAGGAAGCTCAAGAGGAAACAGCTGTTGATGGTGATAATTATGGGCAACAACAAAATGATCCTGTCTTATTAAATTTTGGATCACAACAAAATTACTTTTGTTCCATTTTAAAGCGATTTGGACTTTTCCTTATGGAACCACGTATACAAATGATGAGTAAGTTTATTTTATAAACACCTAATTCCTAATGCAAATACACTATTTTCATTTTATTTCAATTTTTTTGTTATTCTTTGTCTTTAATTTCATTTCATAGAAACGGATGAGCTTATGTTTCGAAAAGAGATGACTGACTGGCTCAATAGTAAAGAGTGTGGTAAAGAAGAAATTGAGAAATTCAAAAAATCCATGATGATTTATTTTAAGAACGAGAAAAACTTTTTACTTTCTCTCCGTCCATGTGTTGTAAGTTATTATAAATAATTTATAAATATATCATCATCCCTATCATTAACTTGTTTTATTTATTTTTTTAATTACTACTTTTATTTTATAAGCTTAAAGCAAAAGGAAAAATGCACCAAGCAAGTTTAATTCATATTCTATTGGATATTGAAGTCATTCAAAAAGAAATTTTGGAATTTCTATTTAGAGAATTAGCACAGCGTTCATTAATTGTTGAGTAAGTCTATATTATTATTTTGTATTTATTTTTTGTGATCAATAATCTATTTTATCTACCTTCATCTGTTTTATTTATATCTGTGAAATATATTTTATTTTATTTTATAATTTATTAATAGTGATAGCAAATCAGAAGAATTAAATCAACTCGTACTTATTCTTGGACAATTGAAATGGATTAATAATTGGACTGACACGGAATTTATTACTAAAGAATTAATGAACTATTTGGAATCTTCAACAGAAATCGCTCAAAAAGAAATCATTAAAAGCCTTCCTGAAATTATTCCAGAAACATTTCATAACAGACTTGCTCAATCTTTAAAGTAAGATCATCCTATCTCATTTTATTATTTAACTTGTTTAGATTTTTTATATTTAAAAATAATTTATCTTACTTTTTAGAAACCTGTTTACTAGTGGTAAAAATATTCCAGCATTAATGGACTGTATTGGTGATTTAGCTATTCCTGAGAGTGAATTTGAGATGATAAACGAAGATGCTTTAGGTGAAATGATAAATGCACCAATTTCCGATTTTCCTGCTTATTTTGGATTCTTGTTCAGGAGTAAAAATCAGAATGTATTAACACCTGTAAGTAATAAAATAAATTATTTTTAAATCTTATACCCTGTCCCTGTCCTGTCAAGTTTTTATTATTGAATTAAAAAATAAAAAATAAAATATGAAATACCTAGGCGAAAAAAGTAACCTCCTGTCTGCCAGTTTAATAAATGATTATTAGCTACCTACTATTAACATTCAAACAATAATTTTTTAAATTATATTTTATAGATTATCGAAAAGATGCGACAAGATATTGAAATAAGTCCCTTGGGAAGTAGTGATCTCAACAATAAAAGCAATGTTAACATGATTGAAATTGTCCAGAAAATTAAATTCTGTATTGCAATGAATCCAAATATTATTTTACTTTGGAGTAAGAGTCTTAAAGAGGGTATTGACAATGGAGAAAGCCCTCATGCTTTGGACCTACTCATGCTATTCATTTTTGCTGAGAATAATATGAAATTATCAATTTCTCATTTAAAATTGATGTTTAAAGATAAAGACAAAGCCTTAGAACTCGTCGATTTCATTTTAGAAAATAATATTGTTATGATATTGCAAATATTGAGAACAGTTTTGAAGATTTGTGATACAATTTTATCGGAGAAAGATGTTAAATCAGCTCAAGTTTGCTCAAAGATTTTAACGTAAGATCATTAACATTATTATAGGTAAATTATAACTAAACTTTTTTTTGTAGGAACCTTTTCTTAAAACTTGAATTATTAGAAGCTCAAGAAGTAATAGCAATATTTGCTACAAATTTTATTAATGGATCTTATCAATCAAGAGATGTTGTTCTTTCTTCATTGTCTGAATTGGTTGCATCTAATGCAAGGAAATTACTTACGTTTACACCTCATCTTATGGTATGTATTAAAAAAAATATTTTACTCATAATATGTAGGTTCCTTTTACACAATATAAACTTTTGAATATTTTCAGGGTGTTATGGAATATATTGTAAGGTTCCCACCAATGCATTTGAAAGGATTTATGAATATTCTTGCTCAACTTGCTTACGTTCAAGGATCTAGTGACTCGGAAAGATTTCAATCTGAATTATCAATCATGGTTCGTAAACAATTGACGCACACAAAAATTCAAACTAGATGTTTTGGTGTGATTTCGACTATGGCTGTTCTTCATAAAATTTGTACTTTGGAATCTCCAGAAATAGGTTAGAGGATAAAACATATTTACAAAGGGATGAAAATATAACCTATTACTTATACCTATATTTTTTTAGATAAAATTGAAGAAATGTTAAAAACGGCTTGGGATTATATTGAAAAAGACGATGATCCTTGTATTATTTTCTTTGATGAACTTGGTGAGATGGCTCGAGTGTTACCTGAACAAATAATTGAAGAATATGAAAAAAAATTTCTGGAAAATTTCCAGGTTTGTTTGGTCATTCATCATTCTAATCCTATACATTTTTTACTATTTATTACACTACTATAATGCAAATATGTACTATAATTCTTTATTTGAAAATTTAGGAGGTATGGGTACTATCTAAAGGCTCGACAAACTTAACAACCATAAATATGAAGTCTAAACTTAAGTTAAAATGTGAATTTGAAGCAAATCCAGAAATTCCTGATAGTCTGGATCCGATAATGTTTAATTTAGAGCAAAAGCAATTTGGTAAAATTGAAATTACTAAGCCTCTATCTATTTTGATTTGATTGAACAAGAAATTGTATTTTTATTTACTTCCGTATATCAGGTATGAGCTGCTATGCTATTCCAGCTCATTTTAGACTTCTCAAAATATTAGTTGATCTCAAAAATGATGGAGTCTTGGAGGCTATTGATGCTTTGCCTGGAGCTCCTGTATTTTTTCCATCTATTGAATGTAATTACTAATTACCTACTTTTTTTACAAAAATGATATTGCATTTGAATATGAATAATTTTAATATACATTTTATTTTATTTTATTTTATAGTATATTTATTGGACGAGTCCACACCTCACATCTGTACCTATTCTCAAAAGATTGAACTTGGAATTAAGATTATTTTAACAATCAATCTCTTTCGGGAAATAATTTCTGCATTTGTAGACCACAATGATAATGATATAAGACTTAAAGTATTGCTTCGTTTATTAAACCTTGTACAACTTCAAAAGCTCCTTGTAAAGCATTTCAGAGAGTTTGAATATCTACCAATTGCGTATCCAATGGATAAATGTGATGTTAAATTGGTTGGAAACCCGCTAATTGGCCAAGGCACAAGTAAGAAAAGTGATAAAAAAGAGAAAAAGGATCATAAGCCTAAAAAGCCAAAGACTAAGAAGAATGTGACAAAAACAAAAAAGAAGCGAAATGATGAGAATTCAAGTGAAGAGGAATCTGATAATGAAGTAGGAGAAGAGGATGTAGATGATGATGAAGTAGAAACGACTGGAAAGAAAAAAGACTCTGGAGTGAAATCGACGAATATCCAACCATTATTTATATTGCCATTTTTGAGAAGGTTTGACATTAAGGTATTTTCATTATTGAAATGTCCTTTAGAAACAACAAGGGAATTATCTGAACAACATTTTCTGGATGCACTTTTAAACGACAATGGTATTCCCAGTACTAGTACTAGTAAACTTAACTCTGAAACCTTAATTCTACTGCTTTCTGATATTATTCAACAAATTGAAAACAAGAGAATCAAATTTGATATTTTTAAAGTTGAAAATTTTTT
>JAQIXA010001388.1:0-25248 GCA_034699045.1 Nanhermannia cf. coronata Gr-Ori-00579 | reverse complement strand
GAATATTAATGATCTGTCAGTCCATCCGGACTCATTTTCTCTAAAATAACTTTCCCCCAATGTAAATTCCTCATAAATATGGAAAACTAAAGAAAAAAATCTGGAATTTCATAAACAGAACATCAATTTTCTTATGCAAATTTCTGATAATCAGCCCAGCCGAGATTTGAAAAAAAAATCTGCTTCTTTTTTATATGAAATTCCATGCTCTCATTCTTCAAAATAAAAAAAATTTAAGTACAAATAGAGTATGAATTCAACGACTGAAGGTGTGTGGTCTTATCAGACAAAAAAAGAGTTCAAAAACTTGAAAAAAATTCAAACAGAAGAAAAAAAAGAACTTTTTGTTCTGGTTTTGAGGGGATTAAAAAGAGTTTTGAAATTGTTTCTATTTTTGAGTTTTTTTGAAGTATTCCAAGCATGTTTCTCATGGAATGTGACAGAAAAAAGAGAATCCTACAGTTAATTTGATTATCATTCTTTATTTATAAAAAAATAAGGCCGAGTTTTCAAAGGTTACAATTGGTATACTAATACTACATACCAATACTAATTTATATTAAAAATTAGAAACAAAATAAGTGATATAATAAATATTTTTAGGTTAATAATGTATTTAGAAAATCCACTATTACAAGGATGCCCTGTAAATTAAGTATAGGTACAACTGATTAGTTAGATAATTCCAATTTTTATCATATTTATAGCAATTTACCATCATCCCCAATTCCCTCACTTAAATATGTAAAAAAATGAAATTTTAAAGATCAAAGTTAGGTTTTTAAAATCTTACCAAGTGCAAACTTCTCTTACTAAAGGACTTGATGGTAAATAATGTCGAAAGCATCCAGTTCTGAAAATATTAAAAATTTTCAAAATTCGAAAAGATATTTAGGATATTAATCCTATAGTTTACAGAAAATTAACAGAAAATAACTTTTATCCCAAGATTTTGAAATTTGATAATAGATATTTGGATTTGGCCAATATTTAAGGTCAAAATTAGGTTTTTCGGACCAAAATATTTGTGGCTAGTACCTGATCTGAGAACTTGAATCTGAATCTGAAACAGAGCCACAAAATCTTGTCTCATTTTCAAGCCGATTGCCTAAAATAAATACAATTTTCTAAATTTTTGCAAAGAATCTGATCGATTTATGGCATTTAAAAGCCTGAAAGCACATTATAACCCAAAGATATCCTTTATATTATGATATATTGTATGATAAATACCTCTGAAATAAGAATATTTGATACAAGTTTGACCAGATGCCTTTGAACAATGGATAATTTGTCGGCGATTGGACAATAGTCCTCTCAAAAGATCTAGATCAGGTCGACCTGAATCATCTAAAAAAATTGAACAATTTCTTCAGTTTATAAAAATTCAGAAAATATTTACAGATACGAGTATACTTGTAAAAACCATAGGATCATAACAAGCCATATTAGGGTAATTTTTCTCATTTTTATATCTAGCACATGTTGAATTCAAAGAATATTTTTCAAAATCGTCGATAAATCCAGGCCAAGTAAATTGCTAATACATAATAGTTAAATTAATTTCGGTTTAAAAATCTTAAAATTTTTTAGATCTTACATAACAACAATCTGCTGATTCGCCAGCTAAACATTTCTCTAACTTATACATGGTCGCTACATTTAAAAACAATCATATTTATCAATACTTGGGTATTTCAAAATCCTCCAAAATTTTACATATTTTTATATACAATTAGACGTGCTTGCTTTTGGAAGTTGTTCATCTTCAAATGGGTTAGCTGGACTATCTTCTTCGTCTTAAAATTTTTCAAAAATTTGATTAAAATTTCCAATTCTAAAATAAAATTTCATACTTCGATTGAAGGAAAAACCATGAAATTTATCCAAATGCCCCAATGGATCAAACACAACCACTGGAACATTGTCCAAGGTCCTTAACTTTCCATCTGTAGATTCACAAATTGGCCAAATCCAATACAAAATTATAAATGAAATAAATGAATTCTTATAATTGGTCATTTTTGATTGTTTTTCAAAAACTAACATTTTGATGTAAAAAATTAATTATAATTTAGGACCTACCTAAATAAATACATAATCCAAATTTATTGTTTATCAGTCCATAAAAATGATATCTTTATCGTTATAATGCATAAAGGTAGAGGATTGATCGACATAGCCCCTAAGCACAATTTCCATAAGGGACAAAACCCCTAAAAAAGACAGGAGTCCTAAAAGACAAAACCCCTAATGGTAAGAGACAAAATAATAGGGGATAAATCCCCTTTTAGACAAATTACGGATAAATGGATTTGTCCTTATGGATAAATTCCATAAGGACAAATTACAAGTAATTAAAATTACAGAGTAACTTGTATTAAACATGTAGCAATTAACTTGGTTTAAATATTTGATAATCTATCTTTTTAAAATTTTAATAAATCTCTAATTTTAATTTAATAAATCCCTAAAAATTGCAAAAAATTGGACCTTAGGACAAATGTCCTTAGGTCCTAATTCTCTTAGTGGTTTTGTCTTTAGGGATTTAATGTCTTAGTATTAGGGGTATTATGTTCTTAGGGGTTTTGTCTTTAGGGGTAAAAAGGTTATGGAAAATGTCCTTAGGGACAAAATTTTAGGGGTTTTGTCGCATCACCGGTATTTTCTTATACTTTATTAGTAATTACTTATTACCTATTTAAATTTGAATGTCTTATTTGTAAAATTAAGCTCGAGATTTGGTTTTTCAGAGCTTATATAACTGTAAAAATCATCATTAAGAAAACTTATGACTTTGGTACGAGGAGAATTACATCATTTTTTGATCAAAAATTTTAAATTTTTTAGACACTTTTGAGATGTTATTTTGAAATGTTAAATCAGTCTTGAAATGATTTAGGATATTAGGATATACACTAGTACCCTACATATATGCATATGTGCTCAAAAAAAGCAAAAATTTGATCATTTAAAAAAAAATTTGACCATAATTTTAAAGGCATACAAGAGTATCAAAACTATACAAGAGTTGTATAAATGATATCTAATATAAACTTGAAAAATGCTTAAATTTTATTTCAAAAATTTTAAATCGACGTGTAACTCAAAAAATTACAAAATTTCATACAGGTATGTCCAAGTTTAGTCACTTTTTAAAGACTTGAGATTAATTTTATCTCTATTTTGGTTGAATTTATCCCTAACTTTTTGGTTTAACATCACCCCTGTATGAAATTTACCCAAATTGTTTTGGTTTAGTTTAGTTTTAGATGAGGTTAGGTTAAGATTTTAAAAATTTAGGGTCAATTTCATGCAAATTAGACCAAAAAATAGGAGTAAATTCAACCAAAATAGGCATGAAATTAATTAAGCCCATTTTAAATTTGACATTTTGATAGAAATAATCTGTACTATTACCAAAGACTATAGTCTCATCATAGTAAAAGGATAAGGTTAAGGTTTTCTTATTTAAAAATGATAAAAACGGGAAGTAAAGCTTCCTCTTAAAATAGCTCTTAAAAAATTTCTTTCGATTGAAATCTCAGAAATGTTGTAAGACTCGACTGAAAAAATTGCTTCATGAAGCGAAACCATCATTGGATTTTTTTGTCTGACCCTTTCATATACTATACTTGTATTATGTACTTGTAATTTGTACTATGCTGTATAAGGTACTATATACTGTCTACATTGTTAAATGCAAATTAAATATTTATAATGGTAAATGATAGTCTTGTAATTATTCAAAAAAAAAGTAAAAGTATAAATTATTGCGACACCTTATGCTTTGCAAATTGAGCCCACGCCCAGCAGAACTAATTTCATTTACTACTTAAATGGACATTTGAATAGACTAAAAATTTTCAAATATTTTAACTGTTTTTGGCCTTTGTTTCAATTCTAGTGCAAAAATTTGTCATTAAATTCAATAAGATTCAATAACGATCTTTCCTCTATCTTATAACTATAGATAGGAATGATATTTTGTTTTTTTAAGAAATTAATGAAGATTTTAGAACATTTTTGACATATTTGGAATTTTGAATTAAAATTTTGAATGATTTTAGAGCTTTAAATGGCGCTTTTTCATTGGAATATACACTACATACTAGTAAATCTCAAATCTTTTTGTAGAATTTCAAGATATCCAAGTTTTAAATAGCATTTTTGTATATAAATTGGGCTTTTTAAATCATCAAAACTCGTTTTATTTCAAAATATTTTACTAAAAGGACCCTTCTACTATAACTATGATACAATTCAGGACCTTTTAAA
This sequence comes from Nanhermannia cf. coronata Gr-Ori-00579, assembly GCA_034699045.1. Classification (NCBI taxonomy): domain Eukaryota; kingdom Metazoa; phylum Arthropoda; class Arachnida; order Sarcoptiformes; family Nanhermanniidae; genus Nanhermannia; species Nanhermannia cf. coronata Gr-Ori-00579. Next base: position 20,970 of record JAQIXA010001388.1, on the reverse strand, counting down.
AACGTAAAATGCTGATTTTCAAATGGTAATCTGCGGAAATTTTGATATTTCCAAATCACAAAATGTCAATTTTCTCGATGATTTTCTACAAAATTCTGAAAATTTGATTTGGAATAATACGAGCATAATCTTTAAAGCTTAATTTTGTAGACTATGAATAAATCCAAAAACTACACCTAATTTTGTAATTAAAAATTGTAAAATTTCAAGTGAAAAAAATGCTTTTATCGTTAGACATTGTCTGAATCTGAATCCTCAAAATTTATTTTATAGCTCATATTTATACTTATTATGATTGTCTCTCATATTTATTTTATTATATTGTTTTATTACCTCGTATTTATGTACTTTGTACCTACTTTGAAACAAAGTAGCCCTTAAAATTGAAAAAGGGCCATAAATTCTGGTTCAAAAAGGGCCAGACATGAGACTGTGATGGTATTTAAAACCCAAAGTTTTAAGGCTCCATCAGAACCAAAAATTGTCTCATCTGATTGTCTTTTTGAAAAACTTTTAAAATTCTTTTGGGTAAATAACTTTTGTCCCCTTAAATAAACTGACTGTTTTAGAGATAGTCTACACTATAAGGTCTAAGGTCTAAGGGTACTTAATTAAACCTCAAAATTTAATTAGGTAATAAAACTATAAGGGCTAATGGACTCGCACTGAGGTGAAACATAAAATAATCCTTTCATTTTGATCAAAAAATCTCACTTTTGTTTTCAAAATTCTCAAAAAGTCAAAGCCTCATTTTCAAAATCTCAAAGTATCTCTTTTGAATGTCAAATATTTGGGATTTTTTGAGCAAAATTTGATGGAAAAATTTGAAAAAATTGACATTTTTTGCAGATTTTCTCGAATTTTTGGGGATTATTTTCTTGAATATCAAATTTCTGGGATTTTTTGATCAAAATTTGATTGAAAAACTTGAAAAAATTGGCATTTTTTGCAGATTTTCTCAAATTTTTGGGGTTTATTTTATTGAATGTCAAATTTTTAGGGTTTTTTGATGAAAATTTATAGAAAAAATTTGAAAAAATTGACATTTTTTGCAGATTTTTTCAAATTTTTGGGGTAAAATCGGTATACTATTGAGTTTTAGAACTTTGTAGGTGGCAAGTATAGAGATATTTTGACATTTTTGGTGTTCGAATTTTGATATTAATCCTTCAAATTTAGTACCTCTAATACCTAAAATTAGCCCTTTGATGTTATACTATTATCGATGGAAATAAAGGCTTATTAAATAGGGCTTAATATTAGATTTACATATAATAATACATTGAATAGAGATAGGTGACAAGGCCATAAGCAATATATATGTAAATTTTATTTCCTTTTTTCGACAATCCGGATTTTTTGACAATCGAATCGAACGGATAGACTTCCGGTCGGTCGAAAAACACCAAAATTTCTGACAAGGATCAAAATTTATTAAATTTTTTCATCATACTAATACCCTATGTACTAACAGTATTATCCAGAAACAGATGTCAACTTTTGATTATAAACTAATTATCGTTGTTATTGGTCTTATGCTCAAAGTCTTATTTTGTCAAAAAAAATTATGAAAAAAGGTCTGTTCTAATGATTTTTTGAGGTCTTCTAGGGTCGCTAATTACTGCGAAATTAGCAAGAAGGAGACTTTACGGAGTACTAGACACACAAAATTTACAATAGCAAAATATATCCTTAAATTCTTGTTTTTTTGATTCTAAAATCGACAAAATTTGAAGATTTTTCATTTCAAAAATTGGATCTCTCAATTATTTCGTCAATCTACTCACAATTTCCTACAAATTTCTTAAAAAAATTAGGCAAAAAAACTTGGAAATTTGAAAATCTGAGAACCTTAAATGATCCTTTCCATAAGAGAAACTTGTGTATTTTTTGAGCATTTTCCAACTTGCCACAATGACAATCATTTCATTTCTCTCAAAAAAATAATTTGAGGATTAATTTGACAGTTTCGTGACAGGTTTTCTCAGCTCCAGCTCGACCTTTAACCCTTATTACCGTATCCAAAAACTTATTATTAAAAGTTTAAAAAAGCCCTCAAGTACTACTATTACCTAATACTTACTTACTTACTTAACAACTTATTATCTATACTTATCCATAAAAAAAGGCCATTCTAGACAGACCAAGTTCATATACCTATTATATAGGGTACTTGAGTATTCAAAATGGATCGTGTAGGAATTTTGTATGAAAAAAACTCGAGTATTACTTACCAAGGTACGAGTACATTATTATTATGATTATACAATTTTGTTCAACATTTTGAATAAGTTTAGTTTTAGTTTTTTAAGTAAATGTATTTTTGAATGTTAACCATATTGTTGAAGATGGTGTTTTTCTCACAAAGTGAACAGGCTGTATTATTAGCTACTTTTTTGAACATTTTCAAATCACCTCCCCATACTTATACATATGTACGTAGGTATTACCTTACTATTTTTTATTATTATTATTGTATTTTGACTTTGTTGATGGGCTAGTTAGCATTGTACAAGTGTATTAGACTGCCAAGTAAAGGATCATAATTCTCAAAAAAAAAATGAAAATAAGGCCTGAAAGCCCATTACAACCCAATATCCTTTAAGGCTATTAGTTCCTAGAAAAGTGTTTAAAAGTCAGATTTTGAAACTTTGAATTTGACAGAAATCTTAAAAAATTTATAATTTCTATAAATTTTTAACCTTTGCTCCTCATATGTATTGGTATTTTTACCTGAATGACATATATTCGGGTTTCAGGTCTTTTCATATTAAACCGCATAATATGAAGACCAGAAAGTCCATTATAACCCGAAGATACCTTTTATAATTTGGAAATATGTGCTAGATTTAGTCTATTTGATTGCATTACGAGGTCAGAGGTCTTAGATTTTAATATTCAATTTTGAGATAAGAAAAATTTGCTAAAGATCCTATTCTAGAAATTTTTTTTGAATTTAAAGGAAATTTTGACCTAGAGGTCTGAAATTTTGAATAAAATCTGACTGGTAAACTTTTTTCAAACCTAATATAACCTAATATGACCTTAAATATATTACCTTACTTTAGAGTTAATTAACTATCATATATTATGTATTTTGTAAGCAATTGAAAGTCAAATAAGAAAAAGTATCTGAAGAATTTCCCAAATTTTTAAAGGATTAGATACACCAGTACACGAGTAGGGTACCCTACCAATCGGTATAGTAAGATATAGCATAACATACCTATAAGAAATAATATGGTAATTCTGACTGAAAAATTTGAATTTTTAAAAAGTTTTTAAGCTTAATGAACCTTTACTTGTGTAAGTAATACTTGTACTTATGACTTATGAATAATAGTGTTGGGCTGGTGTATAATTTGAGAAATGAAATGTTTATCCATAAATCGAGTATTTATTTTCTCTCACCCTCCACCTTCTCGAACCTTTTACTTTCCCGAACTCGATTTCATAATAATCTGTATTTTTTGTAATTAAACCTTGACTTTTAAATGCAGTTTTATGCCTTTTTTTAGAGAACTTATTATTATGTGTATTATACTACTCAGAATGTATTTAAATTAAAAATATAGTCATATCATATAGCACAGTCCTAACTGTCTAGTACTAGTAAGGTAAGTAATACAAGGTAAGCAAAAGTAAAGCATATTTTTTAAGTTTTTTTTCTAATTTTTGATGCTTCAAACTGCAGGTTACTGAATGTCTAAATACATTTTTGAACTTAATTTTAGGACTTTTTGGATTCTTGTACATTCTGATACATGCAAAAAGATATCTTCGGGTTCTAATGGGACTTTCTGGCCTTTATATGAGGCTTAACATGCTTGAAATCCGAATATATCCTTTGAATTTTTTTGGATATTTCAGCTTTTATTAGTGTTTTTTCCTCATAAAAATGAATGAAATTAAAATAAGAGTCAATATTTTAAAGGATTAGCCTTAGACCTAGAGGTCTGAAATACCTTATTAGGATTAGTATAGGTTATATGAACTATGGTAGATTATCGATTTCCAATAGATATTTTAAAAATTTAATTTTTTGTAAATTTCGTACGACCAGTCGACCACTCGATTTTCAACTTGATCTAAAAATCTAAATAATAAAAGTTATTTTAAGAGATAAGAAAAATTTCATTTTTTATCACAAGGTCTCGAGAAATGCGAACTTTTTTATCACCAAAATGAATCAAAAATGTCCGTGACTACATTTCTCATTATAAACATAATACCTACTGTAATATCTTATCTTGATTATAAATATTTCAAATTTATCTAAAATATACCCTCAAAAAGTGTTCAAATTTTTAGAAAAATTTCAATCATCTAAAAAATCTTCAAATAGACTCTTTTAAATGATATTTCCAAACTTTTTACAGGTAATTGAACCTAATTTTCAAATTAACGTCCAAAATAGCTGAGATTTGGCAGCTTTTTGCTCAAATTTTATACTCTTTTCTCTATAAAGTACTGATAAGATGCATTATAAAGCTATTTTACCGTACTAAAAACGAATACCTATAATTATATTGTTTATAATCGAGGTTGTGAACTCAATTCTTGATCATAACTCTTACCAAATAAATCATAAAAAGTAAAGAAATCGACGGAATTTCGAGTTTTTGATAAGAAACGGGTAAATATTTAGTTCATAAGTATATGCACTACTATGTATTGGCCTAAAATGCTTTCAACATTTTGATAAAAACCTAAATGAACATTTTAAACATTTTGAACATTTTGTACATTTTATATATCTACAAATGGATTGTTTTCTACCCTGTTTTTAAGATTAATAAATGTAGTTTTTAAATTGTTGTAAAAAAAATTACAAGACATAACTCAGGAGTTAATAGTAAAGAGTATAATACCTAATTATTTCACTAAAGTACTTTTACATAATGGAAAAGTCTGACATTTCAAATCGACAAAAAATGTCAAAAATTAAATTTTCAAAATTTTCAAAAACATTACTAGATATACTACTATATATATACTAGATCCCTAAAAGAATCTCTATTCTTGTGATATTTTGTCATTTTGATATTTGGCTAAATGCCCAAGATTTCAAAATTGAATAGGCTAGGTAGGACCTTTCCTTTGTACTTTCTGTAGATTAATAAAGGGTTGAATAGGAACAGATAATTCGACCAGAGACATAATAATTTACATTTTTTTTTGCTTTTTCTGACCTGTGTTACAAGACAATGGTACATTTTGTTCAACTAGCAATAATAAAAGATATTAAATAAATTTTTTTCTAAATGTAGTTAATAAGGGAGAATTCTAATCTAGGAACTTTTTTGAAAATTTATGAACAGATACCTTATAAGTACCGTTTTTTGATTTTGATCTCGAGAATTTTGGAAAATTTTAGCATTTTCAAATACCCTTATTAAATCACTTTTATGTTCTTTGTCTGGTATTGTAAACCGAAGGTCAATAAAGGTCAATGTTTTAAACACTTTTAGAAAAATTAAAAAGGTAAAATAATAATAACTACACTTCAGATCATGAAATCCAACAAATCTTTGAAATTTTGAGGGATATTTTGAAATATTTTACAACTAATTGGATTTGAACTTGGGTATTCTGTTATTCTAAAAAGGATTATTCAAAAAAGTTCAAATTCAACTGTTTCCTCTGATTCGACTGATGTTTGTAATTTGTATTTTGGCAAAATAATGTGGTAATTAGTATGCAAGGAATCAAGTGCTAATAACCATGTACGATTGCCATTAAACTTTTGTACTTTTTTCAGAAAAATCGAGTCAAATGTTCAGAACCAAGTGTTAAATGAAACTTGGGTCATTTGGGTGGTCAAGTTGGACTACTAAACCGCTAGCCAAATAAAATTAGCCCGTCTATTTTTACATGACAAAAATGAAAAATTTCAAAAATCTTCTTGATTTCTAAAAAGCTTATTTGAGCAGGTATCTATTCATATAAAACCTAGCTAAAATTGTAAAAAAAACATAAAAAGCATAAGATACTGCTTGTAACTTGTAAGGTATAAGTAGATTAAAATTTTAAGAATTTTTGCAGTTTACCGAGATTTTATGATGGAAATTTTGAATTTTTACTCAATTTTTGTCCACCTAGAGGCTTGAAATCTTCAATAAAGTATCTTAAAACTCAATTTTCGAAATTTTTTCAAGAATGTTTGATTTAAGATTCTTAAAATCATAGCTAAAAAAGTTAAAAATGTCAAATTTTCGAGCTTTCTTGACAGTCTATAAGCCTTTAATTTTAAGTTTAATTTAAAATAGTCTTTGAATAGTTAAACATATTTTACTTTTTTACAAGACAGCCAAGCCATTTAAATCTCATTTAATGATTAGAAAAAGTAGACAAAGAGATCCGCCCACTAAAAAATTTCCAAACTTTTTTAGAAGAAAAAAAAATCTCTCAAGTCTGTCCCTTTACCTGTCTCATTTCTTTTTGTACAATTATAATTAACCAAAATAATTATTACCCATTGCATAAGTACTTATACCAGTACTTATAGTAGTATTCATTATTATTATTATCCATTTTAAAAATATGATTTGATGATACTTCAAACTCATTCTACTGTACTCATACTCATATGAGCATTATAATAATAACCATTAAGAAAATTACTATACTCAAACTTGAGTTCATTAAATGGCTTATGGAAAATTAAGTAAAATTTTATTTTTCAAGAAATCCTATCCATTTATTATTTATGTGACTCTTGACATTTTGTCTGAATTTAAAGTATCAAAAACACAATTTTTCCTAAAAAAATATTAGGCAAAAATTAGGCCAAATATAATTTTGATCAAAATTTCTAGATTATCAATTGCCTTACCTAATTGTATTTCTATTCAGATTTGATGAGAAAAATTTGGTTTTTTCTTTAGATTTGAGAAATTTGGTCTAAATATAAAGCTTACTAATTGATTTAATCAAAATTTATCAACTATTTAGCCAGAAAAACATGGTTTTTCTTAAAGATTTGACAAAGGATATCTTGGGATTTTAATGGGCTTTTTGGCCTTTATAAGAGGTTTAACATGTAAAGGCTTTAAAGCCAAATATATTCCTTTGAAATTCATAAAAAAATTAAAAATTGAACTTGGTTTACAAAATAGTGTACGAGTATTAAAGCTAAATTTTGGACAATTTTGACATTTTTTGTCGACTTATATTTTGAGCAAATGTCCAAAGTTCTAGAGTAAGTTTTGGTTTTCATCTCTTTCGAATCTTATGATTATGATGTGCCATAAAGCTTAAAATTTAAGTAAATTTAAAGAAAAAGTAACTACCTATAAGATCCCTATTAGTGTCTACACTTATTTAAAATCTCTTTTCTTGAATCATAAACACACAATTCAAAATTTTTTCTACAAAAATCATATGCTTAATATCTTCTAAGGGTATGATCAGAATCTCTATATTTGAATAAGTATTTCATTTCCAGTAAACTCTTGTTATAACGATACTCTTTATAACGGCAGTTACCCATTTCTGTCTTTACAACGTACAAAATTTCGTATTTGCCTATAAGAAATCGAAGCTAAATTGACCTAAAAATCCCCATTAAATCACATTAAAATGTACAAAATTTGTCATTCTTGGGATACCTTAATAAAAAGGATATATAACTATTTTGGCAAACCTAATATATTCAATTTTAACCATTTTGCTTTAGATTTAGATAGACATTTAACTATTAACTATTAAAGTATACACAAAAAATGTGTTTTAAACATAAAAAAGTACCAAGATTGTGAAAATTTAGCCATTTATTTGCATATTTAATACGAGAAGTTGTACAAATCCAATTTTAAAAATCCATTTATTCAAACCTTTCGATGAAAATAAGTAGATTTGTATGAGTATTAGTATCTGTACTTATGTAAATTGGATTTAAGTGCATTTACCGTTCATATTTCCTATACAGATGTAAAAAAAATACCCCCCCCACAATCCACGTTTTATTGTGTATAAATTTGAAATTTTATTTCATTTTTGAATTAAATTGGATTGAAAAGTGTTGTAAATGCAAATTATATAAACACTTTACAAATTGTAAGTATCCTACTGCATACACTATCATATGAATTGTATAAGGTACAAGTTTAGCATTGTTTTACACTTTTCAGTTTCAATTGTCTATTTTACTAGAATTTCTCATATTATTATTAACACATTTCTTTATCCAAAAAAGCATACCTAGGTACATAATTTAGTCGTTAAGTTTAATCTCATCCCTATTTTGGTTGAAAATTTAAGCTATAAAGGTATATATTTTGATCTAGATTTACCACTGCATGAAAACCCAACATTTTTTTAGTTTAGTTATTAGGTTAGGTTTTTTAGACTAAATATTTAGGAGTAAATTCAAAAATTCAACCAAAATAGAGATGATTAAATCAGAGCCGCATATTTTAGTGCTAATATCATGTTATATTAAAATTTAAAAAGTTCTAGTTTGAAAAAGACTGGGAAAAGATCGATTCGGCTTTCTGGCCTTTCCATTTTAAGTCTCATATAAAGTCCATTAAAACCCGAAAATATCCTTTCAAAAAATCGAAATTCAGATGATTTTGTAAGCCTTAAATAAATGTTTATAAAGTATTTGTTCGAGCGAAGCGAGCACCTACTATTCAACTTTGCTTGCACTTTGTCCCTCTGTATGTATGTCTGTATGTCTGTATGTTTGTCCAGAGGATAACTCGAGAACTACTGGACCGATCTTAACCAAACTTGGTATGGAGGGCACACCGAGACCCCATAGGGAGGCGGTGTGCCATTTTGACAAAAATTTCAGATTGCCCCATCCCTTGGGGTCAGGGGACCCTTTAAGGGTTCCCCATGGTAATCAAAAGGGAAAAATCGAAAATGAGGTTAAAGTGGTTATGGGGGTAATCGATGAGGGAGATTCAGAATTTGATATCCGTTTGGCCCTGGAGTTGACCTTTGACCCCAAAAATTGACCTATGAACCCGAAAAATGGTGCAACATGTGATGTTTTCATTGCTTCGCTCATACAATTAATTATCAACTTCTAGTGAGTTGATTAAAGCCTAGTAATTCCATGTAAATAAGGTTAAAAGTGTTTGAAATCAAATTTTCTTGATTTTCTGCTTCTTCAAATATAGATACTTGTACAGAATAGTAGGATCGTAAGGGTACTAGTAAGAATGGTTCCTTCAAAACTATAAAATGTTATGTTAGGTACTTAAGAAAATATTCATAATAATCGAGAGCTTCCCCAAACTCATAGAGTCAAAAAGTCATCCTCATTTATAAATAAAATTGTGATAAAAATTTACGTTTGGGTTTGTCATCACCATTTCCAACAAATCCCTAGGCTTTTCATATTTCCCCATATGAACTAGTTTACTCTATACTCTATGTGATTGAATCCGAGAAAAGGGACCATTTGGACTTTAAAAGTTTCAGACTTCTAGGCCTGAATTTAACATCAGTATCACAGACAGATACTTCGTTTTTTTTCGAAAATTTATAAAATAGGAAATAATTTTCCATTAGGATACACAAAATTCAAATTTATAACTATATTTTTAACCCAAAAGAAAATTTACAAGTCAAAATATTTCGAATTTTGAATTTTATTTAGATAATTTGACCCTTTCAGATGAACCTTTTTTTTACAAAAAATAAGCTCAAATACGTAGGGTGCTACCCATGTAACTATTACGCATATAACTATATGTAGTACCTACTTATGTATAAAGTAGGCAGCACATAGTATTCGAACTTTTAGATTAGTCCTTATGATCATAAGAAAAAATAAAAAGCTCAGTTTCTCAACTCAAAATATCTCTATTATATGTAATACAATAGGTATTTGGAATTTGTAGTAAGAAACGAAATTAACTTTTTGACTTATTTTATACTATATTTTATGAACTTATTTTTGAGATAACCTCAATTTCTATGTTTTCACCTTACAAATTAGGTAATTTTCCCCTCTATTATTATTACCATCAGAATTAGTTTGAGATTTCGATTAAACTTTCGATTCGATTCTACAAATTTTGTCCTAAAAAAGGATTTTGTGGTTTTTCTTCGAATTCAAGAAAACTACTACATACTCCTAATACTACTAATGTAAATGTAAGTACAAATTACAAAATATAATTTGATAATATTATAAGTAATAGTGTATCGATTAACAAAGTAGTAAAAGTTAACTTTAATATCATTGTTAATTTTGTCATCAGTGCAAATAACTGTACAAAATAGGGGGAATAAAATAAATTTTACGAAGCTTTAATAACTTGATTAAATATAGTTTTAATTTTAATGAAGCCAAGAAATACATTTAACTGTATTACGAGTTTTACGAGTTATATGGAGACTTGAGTAAAATCATTAAACCATTATTAAACTCGATTTACAATTTACAATTCTTTTCTATAGGTAGGTAATGTATTGGGTCTTTCTATTATAGTATTTTAGCCCTTCGGTATTACAGTACTCGTACGTATATTAGTAGGGATACTGACTGTCTGTCCTTTTTTCTAGAGAAAATTTTTGACTAAATTCCTGATTGATTTAGCTTTTGATCTACCTTAGGGGTTTTGAATTTTGATTAGGTAGGTATATAGCTTAAATTGAAATATCATCTAAAGGAAAATATATACCTAATTTATCTTCAGAACAATATTTGGTTTCTGATTCAGATGCCAACATAACTTGTGAAATTTGAAAAAACCATGAAATCATGTTTTTTTGTTGGAGTGACTTATTTTGACAGTAAAAATGCCTAAAAATTGAAATCAAAATATAAAAATTTCAGACATTGCAATTTCATTGGTTTAAAAATGATATTGCAAGAATAATTCAGAGAGCTCTTATTATGGCTTAGACGAGCTTATTTTCTTGTGATATGAATTCTTGTGGTCGTTAGTTAGTGATTTGATCGACTAAAACTAAAATAAAACCAATGTTTAGGAAATAATATCTGAAATACTATCTTGAGTCAGTTAATAGTTCCCCAATAGAGTTAATTACTTAAAAGGAAATTCAAATCCCCAATACCAGTTAATAGTACCCATTATAGACCAAAGTAGTACTCTACTACGAGTACTAAAGTGTAAGATATCATAATGATTTAAATAAAAAAAATAAAAAGGTTTTCAATGCAACCCTTTACCTAATCTCAACTTTTGTGGTTCGAGGAATTAAATGGGCGTGAATTGTGAATTCCTTCGAAAGCAAATTATAATCTTGGATTTTACCCTCTGATTGCATTATCACACAGCCTTCAGATATTTCTAAAAAAAAAAGTTTTCCCCAAATTAATCTCAAATCCAAGATTTCAGATTCCTGATTTAGAATTGGGAATTTAAAAAAAGATATTTTATCCATTCCCCTCTACTCATTCATATTTGCAATATCAATCTCAAAATCTCATTACTTGCCAAGAAATGTAGAATTTTTCTCTCTCCAGTCTAATCTCGTGCTTTCAATCTAATATATTTCTCTCTCAAGAAGAAAAATCCAAAAGAAAATTATGATGCAGGCAAGAGAGGCTCTGGTGCCTGGCTGTTCATTATTAACTTGTCATTAATAAAATGTCATCTGTTACACAAACATTAATTTGATATCAAATTAATATTTTCTCTCAAGGATTGCTCCTCAAGAGTTTGAGATTGAGATTCAAAAAATCTTGTCAAATGTCAAAAAAAGTCCCCTGAAACTCCGAGTAATTTGATTGTAATTACTCCTCAAATGTCTTATTTACAATTTAGAATTAGAATACCTTATATCATAAAAACAACTATAAATTTTGAATTTCTACAAACACAAGATTGGTCTTTTAAGTCTCAAATATTTCAACTTTGAACCTAAAAATTTTGAAATTTTTCTTTTCTCATTTATTCGAATTTAAGTCTCTCATATCTCACTCAAGTATCAGTGGTCTATCAAATTACGAATGTTTCAATTTTGAGACTAAAAATGCATGTCTCTTCGACAATTGTAAGATTATTTCTCGAATGTTTCAATTTTGAGACCTAATTTTGAATTTTTTTGCCATTTCTGCAAATGTACTTACCTAGGTACAATAATTTTAGCTTTCAAATCTCAAATGTTTTGTTGAAAAAAATTGTTAAATGTTTCGACCTCGGCTTGTACATCGAGTGCAGAATAAATCTTGTTTATTGTCAATTCTAAATCCGAAATCTCTGGTTTCATTTGAAAATCTATTTACAAAATGGTCCTTTGTCATTCTCATAATACAGATAAAGATCCTATCGGATTATTATATCCTGGCTATCTACCAGTAGGTATGTGTAGTCGACATTTTCTCTAAATTTATATCTCTATAAGGTAAGTTGTATAAGTATAAGCAAGACTACTAGTAATAGTTAGAAGATAAGTAAAAAGCTTTTTTAGAGCCAACCCCCAAGAAAATATCTCGAATGTTCGTAAATCTTGGTCAAAATGACTTGGAAAGAGAAAACCAACTTTAATAATATTGTGTCCTTATAAATATCTTACTTTATTTAACTAGTACCAACGAGTAAGCAGTAGTATCTCAGTAAAATAAAATAAAATATCGGTGTTGTTCTCTACTTCACAACTTGTATTTATTATAAATATGTGATAGACCTAGAAAAAAAGGGTCTAATGAGATTTCTACCATTTATAAGAGCTGATCCTGACCCAAAGATTGACTCTGATTTTCTTAAATTTTCTCAAAATTTTGACCTAAATCCAAAATTCTAGTAGCTAGATTATACTAGATTATCCTCAGAGACCTTTTTTAACTTTAAATGATCATTTGTCCCTTTCACTAACTTACAGTAATCTCAACAAGTACATAATATGTATGTCATTGTTCTTAAAGGGCCCTTCTAGTGTTTAAGAAATGTCTTACTTTTTAGCCCTTAAGTCTTAAGACACTATATTAGCTCTCTATAAGAGAAATAGTAGGTACTGATACGATAGAATATAATGGAAAGCAGTAAGACCAAGATAAATTAGTTTTACCATTTTCAAGAATTAAAGTAGGGGTATTAAAAGCTTTTAACTCCTTTCAGTCATCACCACAAAATCTTAAACACTCTCAATTCTCACTACATATAATATAGTACTACATTACTACTAATACTACTATGTTATAGTATCTCAACAAGGGAAAATAAAACCCATTATTAAAATTAATTGAGCAAAAAATGGCAAAAATTGAATCTAACAACTATTTTTTTTGCTTTCACCACCTTGTTAATTCTCCGATAAAAAAGATCAGAATCAAAAAAAAACCGAAATTCTCTTTCAATTTGTCTTTGCATAGGAGATTTTTGATCAAATTTACGAGATTTTTGTGATATGAATGATTTTATTATAGGTATACTGGTTTTAAAAATCTATGGATTTTGTTGTAAACTTTCCCCTCATTTGAATTCAATATTGATTCTTGGTTTTAAATATTGTTTTTCTCATAAATTCTCGTGTTTTCGTGATGGTTTTAAACAATTTTATTGACTTAAATTATGTGGATAAATAAAGGCTTACTACTCGTATATTATGTAAGTATGTAGTGTAGTATGTATGTAGTATGTATAATGTGTATTGGTGCTCTTATCATTTTATTTCTCTATAAATAACAATAAATTAATAGTTATTTACTACTCGCTCTCTCGTTTTAAGTACTTAATAGCGGTTATATAATCATAACAATTGAGGTTTTCACTTGGCCTTGCCCTTCTTCTCAATTTCAATTTAGATCGACGAAGAAAACTCCAAAATGAACAATATCCTGAAGCGATAAGCCTCATACTAGTACTACCTACTAGTACATATTTGATTTCTATTACTTTTCAATTTTCAATACAAAATCCTAATCCAGCTATTTATAAAAATACACTCAGGATCATCAAGAAAGCCCGAATTTCAGTTTCATTTCACTATAGATAGAGTAATACACTACATACTGACTGAAACTTTTTGAGAGATTTTCTTGATTATTATACCTAAAAAGTAGAAAAATATGTCAAATTTGGTCCCTATCGAGTATGTTTTATTGCTATTTCTGAGCTTTTTTGTGTTTTTTTGAGTGCGAGCTGATAAAACCCAAAGAATTGTTGGTATTATCGACAGCTTTATGATCTTAATATTTACTCACTAAAAGCTATTATTCGCTTACATAACTTGCCCTTTGCCTTTCCCCCGTATATTCTTGTAATCGAATCGATTTACACTTTTTCCGAAGAAAAAAACCAAAAATATCACAACATACTCGTATGTGTACTCTAGTACTCTAGTACTATTACTAATATGTATAGTAAGTCCTGCGTGTGTTTTATTTTTTATCGACGATAAGAATTTAAGAATAAAGGGGCACATAAATTTCCTGGACTGGGACTGGACCACCAAAAAAAACCAATATCAATAATAATATCGCTCGATGGTACTAACTTATACAAGTTTATGGAATACCAGTACTACAGTAGTTATGTATAGGTACTATAAGGTATAAATACTTGTGGTTCGATAAAATCTGGAACTTTTAATCTAAAAGTGATCTTTTACCTTATACTCTATACTTATAGTATCCGTATATAATGGAAGTAATTACGAGAACTTTACCCTTTATTAATTGATCTTCAAATAGCTCATTGTTCTCGAGCAAATTCTTTAAGACACTTATATTGGAGAGAAATTTTTCAATAAATTTTCAACAATGAATGATATCTTTTAGATCTAATAATTGCTCTATAAAAATAGCAAGTACCTACTTGGACAATTAGCTTAATATAAGTAGAATCAAATGACAAAACTACAAACAAAATAAAAAATGTATCAGCATATCATATTCGTCAAGGGTCTGAAAAATTGTCTGAAAAATTGTCTCTTTAACTTATAATATAATCTTTAGACTTTTTGAGACTTTTTGCAAAAATTGTCAATAATCTCATTCTTATTAAATAAATTTTTCAAAATTTTTTTGAAAATTTTTGTGAAATATCAAAGTATTCATCAAAGTAAAGTATCAAAGCTTTTTGACATCTCAAAGAATTTTTTTCGTTATTTTGTTTGACATTTTTGACATTTGACTTTTGAAATAATTCGAAATGTCATTAATTTCGAATTCATTACGAACTACCGATTGTGCTTAACCCATACTAATCAATTGTGTTAAAATTCTCAATCCAAAGATTTTTTTCCTCTCATTTGAAAGCATTTTTTTTGTAGAAATTTAATTAAAATTAAAACTTCATGCTACTGTTAGTTACTTTATAGGCTTGTATAGGTATAGTACTATTGCCTACATGTGCTTGGTTTGGTAGCACCTAAAAGTACTAGTTTTACTAAAGTAAATTGTAAGTAGGGTACTTAAGTTAGCATATGACTTTCAGTATAGTACTTATACAAGTATTAGAATTGTAAAAAGAACACAAATCCATATCAAGTAAAAATTAATTAAAACCTACAATCTCTCTCAACGAATTTAAGATTCAAAACCTTGATAACTTTTTAATTCTGATCCATATAGGTACTTGTAGTAGGGTACTACTACTATATAGCATCAGTACCCTATTAATAAACCTACTACATATAGTTGTAGTAGGTACTACTAATACCAGAGTACTCAATATCAGGGTTGTGTAGATTGGCCTAATTAAAAAGAAACTCACGTAATATACATGTACTAGTAGGAAATATACATACCTACCTAACATACACATTTATATACATAATTCATTATTTTCAACTTCAATTAACGTTATTAGATCTCGAACACGATCAAAAAATCAACTAGCCTTGCAATCTATACCCAAGCTACACAGCACAGCTAGCTCTCCTGGAAATAAACTTTGGTTGAATTATGTGAAATTTATTCCATTTAACTTGTCTTAAACAGTCTCAATCACAATTTCAATTAGATTAAATTAAAAATACAAGTCAACATTTCTCTGTATTTTCAAAGCTTTGAGCAATCTTTTGAATAAAAATCTCGATAAAAATTGCCTAAAAATCTTTATAATTCTCTTATATAGGCATAAGTACCCTATCCCTATCCCTATTCATTCATATAATATGATACTGAAAGGATTATGAACTGTCACCAAGTTCCAGCTTATCTGATAATTCGGTATTTTTCAATTTTTTGACTTTGTTAAAATAAATCGACTTCTCATTACCAATGAGAAGGTATAATTTCGTGACTATTCTTTAGATACTAGAAAAGGTCATAACTACATACTACAATACCTATACTGTATTATACTGTATTGTATTGTACAGATAGTGTATGTACATATGTATATTACCAAGCTGGTAATACCAACGACATAAAATTTGTTTGATACCAAAAATTTCAAATTGCATATCTAAATAGGTATGTATTGCAGTTGCAGTATAAAATGATTTTCTTGCAAAATCAAAAAAAAATTGACTTTAAATATTATGCCGTATTTTTCAATTTTTATGAAAATGAAAAATTTCAAATTAAAGTTTATGACTATTGAATGAAAATTATTATCATTCGAAAAGTCTGTACCTACTTTTGATGATACTTTCAAAAACTTACAAGAAATGGGACTCTAAATCTAAATATGCTCAATTCTATCTTTTAAAATATGAATATGTTTTTAGTTTTTTCTAAGAATTACTAAAAAGCCAAAATACTCGTATACCCAAGTTAATTACGAAGAAAGGGGTAAGTATAGATGCCTTTATTTTCTCAAGTACCACTTCTAAACTTTATTATTACTACAATTCCTCTTATCCTTAGTAATAGTATTCCTTACTATAAAATGTAATTTGAGCAAAAAGACCATTTTTCTCACCATCATTAAAGCGGTTCTAAAACTAAAATAAAGGCTCTGAATGACAATATCAGTACGTACTATGTAAGGTACTTACTTCAAATATTATTAGCTCTATTATACTTGAATTAATATTTTAGTATTTAGAATTAAATTCGTAATATTTACTTACCATCATTTCCCGACTCCTCACCATTCTCCATAAGTTCTTTAATCGAGATTGTACTACTTGTACTCGGCTCCTCGGCACAATTCTCATGATTTTTTAAAGTAGTTTGAATTAAAATGATGTGAGTTTTCATACCAGTTGTAGTTGTAGTACTTGTAGTTATATTAGCATTTCTTATTATTCCTAGCTCTGAATTTGCTTTTTCATTTTTAATTTCATCATCAGTTTTACTATTAGTAGGGGTACAAAGTGCCATAATATTTGAATTATTATTGCTGATGATATTCCCATTTTGATTGTCTTCTTCAAGTTCTTGTTCTTGTCCTTTTAAAGCCTTTTTTGATTTCATTTCCAGACCAATTTCATTCTCTATTTGTAATCCAACCTGATTCTTGACTAGTAGTATTGAACTCTTTTGATTTGGGGACAAATTTGGTTTCCTTGAGCAGTCTTTCTGGAGCAAAAGAACACTCATATCAATATACTTGTAGGTATTTGTATTTACTTAAATATAGATAAGTAATGATGCTGATAGTACTGGTAATTTGTGTTTTTTGCTGAGAATTTCCAACACTATCTTTATCTTGAAGTCTCAAGATCTACCAGATAAGCTCCTACGCTTTACTTGCTTCAACAACACCAGTAGTTTCACCATAAGGACTTATAAATCTCGGTAAATGTGTAATATCGAGAATCTTGTACATTTTGATTCAAGTTTAGTGTCAGGACTGCTTTAGAATCGTGGAACTAACAAACGTTTTCATAAACTTCAAATAGTATTCAAAATCAAACCCATGTTGAGTCTTTCTGAAAATTAATAAATTAAAAAAAATCATTAGTTCTTTCATTTAAAAAAAGACAATTTTTGATAATTTTTGAAGTAAAATCTGTGTATTATTGTAATTAGAAAATAAGCAAAAGTCTATAACTGTGCTTAGGTATGTAATACTATCAGTATTTTAGCTGTTTACTTAAATAGTAAATGTAAATAGATATGGTAGTGTACTAAAGAATTGAATTTTCGAGGTAATGTAAGGTCTATGAATTTCTCTATATAGTACTTTATAGATTACCTACAATTACTAGACTAGATAGAGTAGTAGATAGAGTTATGTTATAGTAGATAGTAGGTGTATAAAGTAAAGTAAAAGTTACTTTTTAAGTCCTCGGAATTAATCGAGAACAAAGTGAGTTTCTGAGAAACTAATTTCCTCAGAGTATCTTGGACTTTTTTTGTAAAGACATTCGAATACTAATACAAAAACAAATACCTACTCCGAATACTATAGCACTAGGTACAAATACAAATTAGTAAATAAAGTTATAAAAAGCACACAAAACAAATACTAAAAAGAAGGTCCAATTTAGCAAATATACTAGGCATATATGATAAAAATGAATAGCCAAGAATAGCCTAAATGTACGAGTATCTAAAACATCAGACATTTTTTGAAAATATTTTGTACCTAAATTATTGTTAGAATATATTTTGATCTACCTAAATTAAATTGACCTATCAACCTCATCTACTTCTACACAAATACTTCAGACTGACATGTGAGAATGAGATCGAAATCTCAATGTAATAATGATTATTACCAGTCTGATTTAAATCAGAAACCAAATCCAAAATTGAAACTGATTTTTTTAATATTTAAATAGTCAATTTTGAACAACATTTTGAATATTATGTAATAAGTACCTATGTATTCTACCTTTAATTAGATTATGGTTAGTTTAATTACCTGATGAACAGAAATTGATACGATAAAAGAATTGATAAAATTGTAATTTAATAGAAATTGATGACTATACAGAGAATTACGGATTACTGTAATTTGTTTATTGAATTTTTGTAAATCTGTAGCCGTAAAATTTTAAAATGTCAATAATTTTTGGCTTTTAACTAATTACAGTTGAATTATAAAAATGGTGTATAAAATATCCCCAGGTCGGTAGGGTACTTTACTTACATACTATATGTACTACTATTCAATTCCTACTCAATTTTGTAAATTTTAACTATTTTTAATAAATTTTTTATATATGGTAGGTAGGTACAATGTACTTATATCATATCAGTACCTAAATATGTACAGATTTGTATTGGTATAAAGAGAAAGAGAATTACTTGCATAAAGCTAAACCTTCTTAATTTAAGATTTACTGCTGATCTTTAAGGAAGGAAGTTAAAATAATTTTGATATTTTTTCAAATTTCAAATCCTAGATAAGAATTTAAAATTTTATATTTGTTCTACATATTAGGTAGGTAGGGTATATCTAGGAAAATGTAAGAAATGTCGTCAGTTGCATTTTTCCATTACTATTTGTATTTGTTAGTGTAGTAATATCTGTTTGAAAATAAGTAGAATGTACATCCGACTATATTTTAGCTCTTTTACTAGTACTTTCATACTCGAATTTTTTTGTCTTATTCTTAGCAAATACTGAATACTATTAGACCTTACAGTGGTGATACAAATAAAAATATGCAAATGGTAAAAGTACATGACTTTTTTTCAAAACTCTGTAAGAAAGTTAAGCTCTGAGAATAATCTCTTTAATAAAAATATTTTTCCCATTTACTTGTCTTCGAATTCCCTCCAACCTTGTTTATTTACTAATAATATTATTACTTTGGAAAAATTGTCTTGAGCCAGCTTGTACAGGGTAATACATACAGATACAGATACATACAGATGGTCTTATGCAAGAAAAAGTAAATTTAAAAGTAGGTAGGGTATAGGAATTTTATAGACACTGGTACTGGAATGGAACTGGAATCAGAACAATTTAAGAAAAAAATACACAATAATATAATTTCATGTTTAAAAAGTAAAGAATGTAAACTGTAATGTATCTAGTTTATTTTATTTTTGTACCCAAGATTTTGTCGCTTGGTCGCTTTCACATATTCATACCCTAATCATATAAATACATTCTAGACTAGATTGTAGGGTACTTTATATAAATATGAATTTTATTTCATAAACATCTTCACAAAAAAGTTAATTCACAAAAGACTACAGTTCCAAGCTAACTATGTCAGGGTCTCAAATTTCAAAAAATCAAATCAAAATTATGTAAAAAGAACAAAATCAAAATGCCAAAACTTTAAAATTCAGCTAATTTTATCTTTAAAAATTAGCGGATTTTGTCGATATTATCCGCTATAGTATACTTAAATACAGGCTGGCGCCACCCGCCAGACACTATTTTTGCATCCATAATACCTATAGGTACTTCATAACTATTAAGAAAAAAAGTCTTTAGGTTAGCTAAGACTCTTAACCAAAATGTCCTAAATTTTATAAATTCATTCATACATAATACTTCATAGTCAACCTGTACTTGAACCTGTACCTACAGACTACAGACCGTGGATGCTCTAAATCTCCAAAAACCCAAATCTCCAGTAAAAAATCTCCGATTTCCAAAATTGAGTTCAAAATCTCCAATTTGGGATTGGAGATTTTGATTTTTGGAGAATTAGGGTGTGAATCCCTACAGACTACAGATAGATAAAAAAAACTCAAAAAATTCTTTTTTAAAGGTAACTTCAAGCAGAATGTTGATAATAACTTTTAAAAAAATTTGCAAATTTTGAATCCTTAAAAGGTCAAACGATTCGAAATTTTACATAAATTGATTTAAATTTTCAAGTTTCTTTAAAAAGTTCCTTTAAAGATCTTTATACACACGAGTACTAGAATTTAAGTCTTGTGAAAACAGAAAATTTTAAAAATAGTGGCCATTTTATGACTCGTATAAGATTTTAAAAAAAGCAAAGGTTGGACATTTAGGAATCTGCTATTTCTATCTAAAAGTAAAAGTAGATGATCCCCTATACTATACTATTGGATAGGAAAGTCTCTTATTAAGTAGAAAAGGCAAAAATAAGGGGAACACATTGAGTCTTATGGCAAGTCGCCATAAGTCCTCCTAACTACACCTAATACGAATTCTCTCATAGATTTAATATTTACTAATAGGAAAATGAATTATTTGGACAGTGGGCATT
>JAQIXA010001387.1:0-25250 GCA_034699045.1 Nanhermannia cf. coronata Gr-Ori-00579 | reverse complement strand
CGAGTTATGCCGCGAACAGACATACAGACAGACATACAGACAGACAGACGGACAAAGTGCAAGCAAAGTTGAATAGTAAGTGCTCGCTTCGCTCGCCCAATAAATCTTAATAAAATGAAGGCTCATTAATTGATTTCGATCAAAAAATTTTTGAAAAATTCTCAAAACTAAACTGCATTAGGTAGGGTACTTAATATTACTTTTCTCAAAATAATTTTACAAAAATCTATTTTAATTTTGTACAGGATATTCTGCAAATATAAGGAAAATTTATATAAGGCCTGAGTAGGATACTTACTATTGTTTACTTAAAATTGTAAGTGATTTCAGTTAATGATTCACTTCAAATCTACAAATACTCTTTTAATACTGTGATGTTTATCGCCTAAAATGCTTATCAAACTTTCCATAAAGTATCAAGATTTCTTGGTTTAGCAAAACTTGAATGCTTTTTTAACTAAACCATTCGTAGTTCAATATTTAAAAAAGTGACAAGCTTCTTTTTTAAGATGCCTGATAAGAATAAATAGCTATTATAGTTAAGTATTTTTCTTCTTAAAACTAAACTTATCTACAAATGTGACATTAGTTTACTATGCATAAATCCTATTTGTATTTTTTAGACTATAAAAATGTCTACACCAAATTGTCTAGAAAAAAATCCTTCAGACTTTGCTTAACTTTTAACTACGGAGTATACCAATGGTTAAATGCTTGGACTAGAACGAAGGCCATTAAAGGGCGATAAGTTTACGAGTATACATAATAATAATTATAATTATTCACGCATGCATTAGGCAAAACAATTCTCGATAATTTTTTTACTAACTTTTTAGAGTCTAAAATTCATAATTCATAATTTTCTACAATCTAATTTTGTTCAAGTACCCAAAAGTAGGTACTGCATATCAAAGGTAAAAAATAAGATACCACTTGTTATATTGACTAATAAGAATACTGGTGATAAAAATATGTAAATGACTACCTACCTAGATACCTACAGCTACTTATAAGATTTCAAGCTATAAATGTAAAAATAATTAAGTATATAGGACTTATATAGGGTACTTTTTCTCCATGTAATTTATAAGATCGAGTCATGTCTGGTGGTTTTAAACTCAAAATCTTTCAGTTTTCAATTTTTAAACTAGAGATTCATCCGGCTGGTTCTTTACTAAAAATTTTAAGGGGACATTTTCTTGAATTTCTTTTGAAGTTCCGTTCTTTTCTCAGAAATTGCTTTACTTTACTTGCTCATAACTTTTGAGCCTGCTTGTTATTTACATGTAAAATCTGCTTGTACCTATCTATGTATGTATGTAAATTAAACTACATTTTTAAACTTATTTTCTAGTACTACATATAGGTACTAAAAGATATGTATAGCACTGCACTACTATAGTTAGTATTGCGGGCGGCGGTTTTTAATACTTTAATCAAGGGCTCGAGAAACCAAAAACTAAAGACTTGGAAAAGGGATACGTGAAGGCTCATTAATCATTATCACTAACTTCTCCCTTAAAATCGAGCATTTTTATTTTTGCTCTTAATTCCAACACTATATAGGCTATATGCATATACTAGTATGTCACAAATATGGATCACAGATGTGTTAAGGGCCCCCCTACATATGTAAAAGGAATTAAGAAAAAATCATGACCCTTATTCTTGGACCAAAAAACGAAAAAAAAGTAAAAGTGGTGGACCCTTTAAAACCTAAAAACATGATAAATGTGCCCATTCAAAGAACATTGTACAGTCGGACTTCGTCATAATGCTCAAGTCAAGTTTTGGACTTAATTTTTTAAACTGAAAATGACATTTTTTTCAAAAAAAATCTATAGATTCTAGACCCTAATATAGGAGTGTTTATTAAGAATTTAAATAGAAATGAACCTACTTTATAGTGAGATTCTACTGTAAAACTAAAATTAACTAACTTATAGATGCGAGTTTTAAAAAATCCTGACTAAAATTCCTATCTTTGGATAATTTTTTGAGACTTTTTTCGTGCTCTTAAGGGTCATAAGTTTGAAAAAAGAGAGAATCTGGTCACTTCATATATCATTCTCAAATTGACATCGAGTCGGACCGACTTAAGACTTGTTTGTTAAAAACAAATGTTTTAGATCCAGTGAGTGTCGCCCTCATTATTACACTATAGGTATCAGTATAGTTTCAGTTTCAAGATCATATTTAACTATCTTACAATAATATCAATAATTAAGATTAGAATTTTGAAAAATATGACTTTTTAGACCTTGGCAGTGACTATTGTCTAATTTTGTCTGACTCAACAGATTTCTAAGCATACTAATAGTGTACTACAGATAGTAGTATGCTGTACTAAAGATAAAAGTCTGTTCTATGAATCGAATTGATTTGTCAGATCAATTAAACCATAATATCTCAAAAACTAACCAAGTTCAATTCCTTGATCCTTTCATTCTTTATTATAGAATAGGATAGGGATACTGATACTGATAGAATTTAAATCAACCAAAAGCAAAAAAGCTCTCAAAATTTTTGAAAAGTTGCATTTTTTGAAATGTTAATAGTTTTATCATTAAGTAAAAAACAATAAGCTATCAAAATGGATCAAAAAATAACTCAATTTTTTCAGAAAATCCCTTATTTTGAGAAACCTTTAGGAAAACAGACAATATAAAAGGGCATATCAGCACTTTTTTAATCAAATAAGTAATCTATGACAAATGACAGCGATACTTTGTCATAAAAAGGACAAAGAACTTGAGTTGACATGCGATTTGAAATCGAAAGATTTTTTGAAATTTATCGGTCGATATTTTTTAATGGAGAAAGTAATTTATGAGATTTTCTACCCTCATTCTTAATTATTCAATTCTATGACTGATTTTTTGCAAATTTGCTATTTTTATAGATACTAGTACTACAAATATTGATAAAAATTATGATAGGGTACTAGTTGACAGATTAATTAGTGTATCAAAAATCAAATGTAATACGAACCTTTGTTGAGGAGTTCGATCTCGCTGGCGTTTATTCTTAAACCTATGCCAATTGTAAACAAAAAAAAACAAAAATTAAATAAAAATAAATCGCTTTGTTCACATGTCAAGCTCAATTAAATGCAATTTGATCTTGAAGAATGTGCTAAAAATGACAATAACATACCAGTTAGACACTTGGGTCAATGTTAAATCTGTAAGTTGGGCCAAGTTTCTCTTTTCGTCCGGAGTTGGATAGCGATTTCTTCAAAAAAAGACAAAATTTTGAAAAAAATTAGGTAAAAATTTGATAAAAAATACTCAAAAATTTAATAGAAATACTCAAAATATGATAAAAATTACCTCTTATAGCATTCTTTCAAAGCATTTCTTGATTTCTCTTTAAAGCAATAGACCAAATCATCGCCATCCCAGATTGTCTAAAAATCAAAAAGTCTCAATTTCCCTAAAAGTATCTACCTAAGTTTTCATTCAAAATACAAATCCATTCTTTTTAAAGTAACAAATAAGATCTTGATTTTTCAAAGGCTTTTTATAGAAATTAATTTAAGGGTAGGGTACTTACAGTAGGTAATGGGTGTTTTTTTCTCAATCTGTATTTGTCGACTGGACCTAGAGCTCTGCCTCGAACTTTTTCAGCTTCTTTGTAATGTGCATTATGCCAGAGTTTTTGAAGTTCAGCATGATACCTTTGATAAAATATTTCAGATTATAATCAAGTCAACAATTTCTTATTTAATAAGCTTTGTAAAAACCATTTTAAAAGACTGAAATATTCATTTTTTTAAAGTAGGGTATCTTGTAAATTGAACTTACTTTGGCGAAAACTCATGATTTTCGAGTATCTTGAATAATTCAGTGTAATGTTCACAGTTATAAGCGACAGCAGCCTGAGCTCTCAAAACTGACTCGGACCTCGACAAATACTCCAAGGGCAAAGTGCACAGAAATCGTGTTAAAGTGTTCAAATCCTTTGATTGTTGTAAAGCATCACAAATACAAGCCACCTGCATCAAAAAAGTAATAAAATGACTAACTATTTTTCAAAAATATTATTTTATTAGTCATATAAATATGAATATACCTGCTCTGGAGAAAACAGAATTTTTTTAGGTGATTCCCATTCTTGTTGTAGGTAATCTGCTGGAATTAAAAGGTTCGAATTTGAAGTTGATGAAACTCCAGATGAAACTGGTGGACTTTGAGTCTCAACTTTTCGTTTTTTATTGTAAATTTCGGTTGTTGAGCTTACGGGTCTTTTACTTGGAGCATTTCCATAATTTTGTTGCTGCTGTTGTTGTTGTTGTTCATACTTGATGGGGGATACTGATACAAGTGCAGTCAGAATTGATGATGGTTGTGATTGTGGTGGAGATTGAGGATGTGTTGGTGGAGAAACAGAACCAGCATAAGGTGGTGGTGGTGGTGTATGATATTGATCTTTGATACTGATACTAGTGTATGACAGACTACTTCGGATGATATTCCGACCATGACCTGAGGTCAAGACCCCATAAGATGGTAGTGGAAGAGTGGACTGATGGTTATCCTGATGGTTTCCACCATTTAAACTGAGGATTTGAAGTGATTCAGGGGAATTACTTTGAGAATTACATACAGGTGATGTACTCATGATTAAAATAGGAACTTTTCCAGTCAAATAAGTACTAGTACTAGTATAGGTAGGTACTTATACAATGTACAAGTACTTTGATAGAGGTAGAGGTATTGAAATTCAATAATTTCAATTTCAAGTGTCAAGTAGGTAATAGGAGCCTTATGGGGTTAGTTGAAACACAATCTTTTTCTGGAATTGGAAATCAGATCAGGATCATCAGAATCAGATCCAAGTAAGTCGAGTTGTGAAATTGGAATAAAAATGAGTATTGACAGATCGAGACAAGTAATATACTGTAGTAGTTGTACTAGATACTAGTAGTATGTATCAGAAGGCAAATTAAGGGCTTGTAGTAAAGGGGATAAATGAGAAGTACCAGTACCTATATAGGTATATTGAATTTTGTGTATTTTTTCCGAGATTTTTGAGTAGTTTTTGTCTGAGATTTTGATTTTGCATAAGGTTCAGCAGGAGGCGGGGACGGATTTCTTGGTTGGCCAACTCGGGACTTGGAAAATTTTTGGTGTCGGGAGTTGCGTCCCATCACCATCCACGACCATCCATCTGGATCAGGTTTCCCTTTTCCCTTATTAAATGCTTACTTTTAAATAAGTACCACTACATAACATACTACAGTACATACTAGAAGTACCAGAGTAATAATAAAGTATCTGTTATAATGTGAAATACCCTTTATTAGGTCCTCAGAGACTTCATTTTCATCGTAATCATCATTATCATCATTACAAATCATTACAAACTACCCATATTTTATACAGATTCTTGTTCTTTCTAGAATAAAATTGGTCAAAAAATCGAGTCAAGATTAGTATATTCAAGGTTTTTTATATGAATTTATCATTGCTACAATTAGTCTAATGCTAATATAACTAGTCTTAAGGATCTTTTAGGATGTTGGCCCCGACAGATCACAATACCTTTGTTTCTAAATTTCAACAATCTGTCCTAAAAACTAAAAAGGCATTTCATGAAGATTTTTTAAATTCAGCTAAACCAAAGCAGTCTAATTTTTGTAAACCAACTTACAGTTCTATTCATTTCATGTCAATCTAATTTGTCATTTTTTTCATGTCCTTATGTAGATCACAAATTTCTCGATCCTTTTTACCCGTGTCCTGGTTTACCATTCGAGTTTTCTGTTCTGCTTGGATATTTATTTAAGCAAAACCCGCCCATTACATCGAAAAATCTCGTAGTTGGAAAATCTCACACTTATACATATGTATGTACATACAAGTACTACGTAATATGTATAAGTTTTGGTACATACCGAATAATGTATTGTTGAGTGCGAAAAGGGAGCATCAAATTTCAATCGTTCAGAATTTTGAGAATTTAGAATTTAGAGATTATAGGATATTACAACAAACGCTAGGTAGGAGGTAGGTATTACCTAAACTAAATAATAAAAACTATCTCTACAAAATAATGAGACTTCTCTAGAAGGTACTTACTCTTTAAATGCCTGAAAAACTGCTGGCAGATTAATTCGCACAAGCAAGACTCGTAAATTTGCATCTGTTGATATTTTTAAAGTAATTTTATGGAAAATAAATTATAAATGGCTCCTTAAAAGTAACTTTGATTTCAATTTCGGATTTCAACTTTGAGTTCTACTCTACAACTCCGAGAAATCAAATTTCAGTCTCAATTTTAAACAATTACTATTAAAAATGTCAAAATCGGGACTTTCAAAACTGAATAAATCAAAGTTTTGACTTTCGACTAGAAAATAGATTTAGGAAATCGTAAAGTTTTTTTTAGTTTATTCCAAAGACTAATAATCTTATTAGTCTTTGGAATAAACTAAAAAAAACTTCAACTTTTTTTTTTTAAATACTTTTCAAGTGCTTTAAAGAGAAGTTCAGTTGTAGGTGACTTTTTCAGCCTGAAAATCTCTTGACAAAATTGTTCCCTCGGATCCTTTTGAAACTACAATAGTCCTAGGTGATGGTGTCAAGTATCTAATTTAATATGATTGAAACTCATGTACTTATGTAGTTGTAGTGTAGGTAGTAGTAGGTACTTTGTAAGCTTACATAAGCCTAGTTAAACACTGTGTTATATAAATAAAATAGACAAAATTCGTATTTACTTCGATGCAATTTTATTTTCTTCCATTTCAATTTCAACCCTTCAAAATCTCAAATCTGAAGACAAAACAAAAACAAATCTAATTATTTTCTACCAACCACTTTGAACTTTTGATAAAATACCTATCTATCAGTATAAAGATACTTTTTTCAATGGTTATTTTAATGATTTTAATTGTAGATAATACTTTAATGAAATGAAATGACTAACCATAGATAGGGTACCATTATTAGATTTTTTTCAGATTTGGATAATTTGTGATTCATGAACTCGAAATTGAGAAGTTTTCAAAATACGGTAATTAGGACCCTTGGGATTTGATTAGGGGAAAGACCTATTTGTTTCTTTACGGATGAACTGAACAAGTTGTTCAATCTGGACAAAATTACCTACTAGCAAATTTCTATTTTTCGAGATTTAAATTATTGATAAAAAGTAACAATTTCATTCAAATTTTAAAGGGGGAAGGGGAGATCGATGGTTGGACACTTGTGAATTTCAGATTTCATTTAAAAAATGAGACTTTTTGCCTTCATTCAGATTCAAACATCCAGGTGTAATTCGGACGATTTGTCAAATTGAAAAATTGTCAAATTGCATTAATATTTTGTTTGAATTTCATACTGGAGACTGGATTCTGAAAAACGAAAAACCTCTCAAAAAACAAATTTTGATCCCAATTTTTAAACTTTTTTAAAAATAATTTAGGATAGAATCTGGTATTTCAAAGCTGTATTATATGAATCTGGAGTCCAGATTCATCATTGCAGTTCAGGACTAGGATTCAGGACTCGAAAAAGTTTTGAAAATATCCTAAGAGAAAATAAGGAAGATTTTTTAGACAAAAATCGAATTTGATGAAATTTTTTTGAGAAATTTTGTATGAAATGTGGACTTAAAGGGTACCTGTGTCTCTTGACATGTGATATTCCTATTGACTATACTACTTGTTTCTATTCTTATTTGAGTATTTTGTATGTAGTGTAAATGTATGTAATGCAACAATAAAGGGATTAAGCAGTAGGACTAATTACACACAATTATGTGATTCCAAAGTTCCCTGTAATTAAAGGGGTTGTCTGATTCTCATTTCATGTCGAAAGCAAATCTAAAGCTCAGGTGTCAACTGACTCCCTTTTTAACCAATTATAATACCTACTAGTACTCGCAGTAGTCAGATCTCAATTTACATTTCAAAACCCAAATAAATACGGATTACTAGTATACATCATAAATTAATAATACTAGTGCTAGTGCGAAAGAGCGACAGCAGCGCCAATTTTTATTTTATGGTATACATACCCTACATACCTAATACATATTAGTATAGTAAAGGTATGGTAAATGGTAGGGCTTGGTAGGGCTTGGTAGGGTACTTATATTTACGAGACCCTGAAAAGTAATTACTCCAATTTTAATACTTTTCATAGAAATCCTACTTTTAAGTCTGGATTTTCGTCACCTATTTAACTAGTTGAAAGATCAAAGTTCAATTATAAAGTAGCTTAAATTATATAATTTAGATTATTAGTATTAGAGTAGAGTAAACTCGTCCTAGATATTTGAATAATTTGAATTAGTTCTAGCATTGAAATTGAAAATGCAAATGTTAAAAAAATCGATAATGATTTTCTGGATAATTAAAAACATCTTGAATTAAAACAGCACACTGAAATTGACATTGAGATTTTAAAGGACTTTAGCTTGTAGTTTTTTTAAGATTATCTCCTTATGGCATGGCACGGCTTGTCTTGTAATCTTAAGTTTGATAAACTAATGATAAGGACAAATTGAGCATGAAATCGCGATTTGAACTCAAGGGTAAAGAATATTTAAAAGAAAATGAGCAATGTCAAGGATATTGAATCTACTTATCGTTGCTCTTTCTCCTCGAATAAGCTAATCTTAAGTACCCTATCTAATGTATTTTACTAAAAATTGTAGGTACAGTGATACTAATCATAAAAGAACCCTTGAAAAATCAAGCTTAGAAAATTCCTCAACTGCTTTGTATAGTAGTTGCACAAGTATATTATGTAGATACTTTTGAATTTTTTGGTGCAAACTCATGTATGTATGAAAAATGTTCTGGATTACTAGGCCTACAACAATTGACAATATGTTGGGTGTCAAGTGGTCTCAATTGTCACCCTCTCGAGGAAATCCCTACTAATCCATCGTCAACAAGCTCGAATACAATTCAAAATATACTCAAAAAAAAATTTCTTTCTAAACTGATCTTTTGTTTATTCTCCAAGTACTGGGTACTTACAGATTATGTATGAGCCTTTTTTTCATTCTTACCTTTAACAATCGATCGAATAAAGGTGCTGAGATAAAGACCCTTAAAGTAAAGATTTCGGTTTTGAGGGTTTGTCATAATCTTTATGAATCTTACATTTTATTTTATAACATAGGGTACTGAATTGAAAAAGGTTATGAATTTCTAATCTGTTCAATACTACAATTTTCCATTCATTCATACTATACTTACAGTAGTAGTTCATAATAATAATGAAGTGTTCGAGTAGTAGTCCATTGATCGTGTTGAATAACCACTATTTTACACGCTGTTCATTTTTATTTGAAAAAAGTACAAGCCCTTAAGGGTGTTTGTACAATCCCTTTATGGTTATATCATCATTATGTAAAGAGTTTGAACAAAAGCCTTTTTGTGTAATCTCACTCCGGATTTCTAAAATGAAATACAGAGGCTGACAAATGCCATATTAAATTGGTATATTTTTACACATTATATTTTACGAATACGTTAGTATGAAATATATGATGTTGGGTGGGTATAAGTATCCTTAAAAATGATTCAAGAGAGCCATACTGCCCATTTTATTTGTCTGAACTTGTTGGACTATGTACGAGTACTTACATAATAGGTAATTAACAAACAGAAACTATGATAAACATTTTCAAAAACTTTTCGAAATTAGATGGATTTTTGTGAAACATCTCATTTATGATTTTAATTTCGATTCAATTCTATATAGGCAGTAAGGTACGAGGAACAATGCAAAAATATTGAGACCAAAATTGGCTTTTTCATAGATGAATAGATATTTCTATCCTTTTAAAATAAATGTGGACTTCTCAAAAATACGAGCTTTATATATGGTGTCTCGACTATTTTATTTCCGCCAGAACCTAAAAATGCTTTTTATTATCGTAAACTAAACTAAAATCCAACAAAACCAATTTTTATTATTACGCTTCGCTCTATAGCTTATAGTGTGTTCACTGTGTTCACTGACTGATATAATAACCCAAGTGAGCATCGATAATCCAATGACCAATGCGTTCAGTAGTCAGAGCCCTTAACTTTTTTGATCTTTCTGATATTTTACAATTTCACCCTCAATATATCACAAAATAAGAGTACCCTACCTAACCTGCCTAAACTACATAAGTACCAAGTACATACTAATGTAGGTACTTGGGTCCTTTGTTGACCAGTTGTAATCCTTAACAGACAACAGAGTATTTTTAGAGATTAGACCGATTAAGAAAAGAAAATATTTAATTCTTATCTTGATACAAGTACATTTTACCTAATGTTTAGTTCAAAATATGTAAGCTCTTTGTTCAACAGTTGTTTTGCAAAGTATCCAAATGCAATACTAAATACCTAAGATATAATACTTATATTCTTGCATTAAGTAAGTAGTGTAAAATGTACCCTACTTTATTAGTAGGGTACAGACAAAACATTTCGAGAATTACACATTTTTAAATTTTTTTCTGACCTTTGTCTTGTACAATATTTTTATAGTAGGTAGGATATTTTTTGCTCTGACTATGCTACAATACAAAAGAGCGAGATAAGTCGCAAAATCTCACGAACTTTTTGACCCTTTAAAGGAAAAAAATGACTTTTACTATCTCATATCTCGTTTTGCAAATCGATAATGATAAAACTTGAGAATTCAAGTAGGGACAGTATCCTATAGAACAAATAGATATTAAAGTCACATAATATGTAGATAGATAATTAAATTTAAGTAAAAGAGCATGAGAAAGATCAATTATAAATATTATCTATTGCTAAAAAATAAGTTTCTGGCACTAATCGAGACGCGAGTTATTGACATTTAACAGTGATAAAAATATTATGTGATATTGATAGATAAATTTTAAAGATAGCTATTACTTATAAAGCTATTAAATTTTTAATCTCGCTCTCACAATCCTTATAATTTTTAAATCTATTTTTAATGTTTGTCGGGTGATGGTAGCTTGAAGCCAATGACCGAATAATTAAGATTATTAGATACCAGTATCCAGTATCATTACCATTTTCTCAAATATCATTAGAAAATAATAAAGTGTCAACATTTATTTAAAAGTCTTGATGAAAAATTAAAGATGAATGAAATAAAAACATGTTATTTTAAGCTTTTCTAAGCTGCCAATTTTATTTTTTTAGATTTAGATTTTGGAGTTATGGGGCTTGGAAGAGACTGTATTGATACATCTAAAACGTCCATACTTATATTTTGCCAAGCAGGTTCTTCTTCTTCTATGGCATTTTCTGCATGATGATCAAGTGAAAACTCATCTGACATGATTGTACAATTTAATCTTGATTTTAAGTATAGCTGTAATGGTAATGTAATTGAAAAGATCATTAATATGATATCAGATACTAATAGCACAATAACGTTAAAAAAAGTATGTAGTAAATTCTAACCTTTTTTACGGGCTTATTTTTATCTATGTTATACAAGTACAAATGCCTGTCAAGTCCACAGGCAACGAAATAAGGTAGTTCTGGATGTGCATAGATACTTCTTATACTTCCTGTAACACCTCCTATAATATTTGAAAAAAAGTAGATAATTTAAGACATTTTCTCAAAATTACCAAATTAAAGTACTTACTGAAAAGATGAACTAAATCGCCCTTTGGATTTCTAAAATCTATTAGACCCATTTTTCCTTGTGAACTTCCAACTATAACTTGTCTAAAAAGAGAGAGAGTACATAGATAAAAAGGATAAAGGTAACAAATACTGATGGTCAAAAGTATGTACAATAAAAATTAATTTGCAAACTTACCTATTATTTCTTGTTGCCGAAATAGACATTAATGCATGATCTAAAAAGTTCATATTAATCACAGGCCTTCCTTTATTATTCACTTTTGGGTCATAAAATCTAACATGGCCATATCTTGAACATAAACCAACCAATTCTTCTGATTCTGGCATAAAAGTTAAATCTTGTACTGTAAAAACATAGATTAAATAAAAAAACAATATTAAAAATCTTAATATACCTATTATAAATATAAATAAATAATTTTCTGTTTACTTACCCCAAACTGGAACTTTTAGTTCTAAATTATCATGCGGCACATTTTTAGCCTTAAATATTGGAATTTTCGGATTTTCTGATTTAAGGTTCCATATTTTTAGATCATTATCTTTTCCACCAGTCCCAAATATAGATGGGTTAATAGGTGATTCACGAATTACAGATAATTGATTTCCGGTCGAAAATTCCAGCACCCTTGCTTCATCAATGTGCCTCCATAATAAAACTTTTCCTTTATCTAATCCAACGAGGAAATTGCTAATAAAATGATACAAGTAAAATAAAATACAAAAATGGCAGACTTAAATTTTTTTAAATGATTTACCCGTGATAAGCTGGCTCTCGTTCTTTTTTACCATCCGCATCATCACCTTCATCCTCAACCTCTGATGTAGGCTCAGATTCAGCAAGTGTCAAATAATTACTAACTCGTACAACATTTCCATCGGTTTCTTTATCCAGAGATAGGTCAACACTTCTTGTAAACGACCTCAATTTCGTATTATATATTTTTACGCAATTATCCTTAAAAGCAACACACAACTCCTTTTGGCTCTTGTTCATCCATGTGAGGCTTTTGATTTCAGTCCTTTTACTGACTTGGAAATCATGGAAGTTCTTCAGTGTTGGGATGTCTGGTCCAAATGATATACCTTTACAAAAATGACATCAATTAGCCTCTAAAGATAAAGCTTTTAATCTAGTCTAGCATTTCGTATTCGTATATAAATTATAAAATCATTTGAAAATACTTAAAAGATTTATGAATTTTTGGCTTAATCCCACATAATCTATCCTTTGAAAAGCCAAATTTTGAACTCATCTCAATCTCAATTCTCGAGGTAAAAATCGAGGTTTTTCAGAGCTGAATAGAGGTTCATGAATTTAAAAATTTATGGTGTCTAATAAGTGTCTAATTCCAATTCATTAAATTATCTCTTTATATTTTATATTATTAGCGATGAACCTTGAAAATACAAAAATTAGCCGAATCGTGGACATGAAAATAAGGCCAAAATTGGTTTTTTCAGAGCTAAAATTGAATAAAATAAATAATAAAATACCTTTCAATGTTCCATTCTCAGCTCCACAATAAACAGCAAAGTTGAAATCATTCTCGACTTCATTTTTAGGTAAAATCTCCACTAAACTAGTTGGATCATCTTCTTCTTCTGTTCGACCATCATGACCTCCATGACCTGCTTTAACTTTCTTCATTACAAAATTAAAATTACAATCACAAATCACAAAAAATACCAATTTTTTTTTATAAATTTTTTTTGTCAAAAATCGCACATTGTTTTTAAAATGAGATTTTTAAGAAACTAATTTTAGGCTGATTTCTGTAATGATATTTCAAATCTCATAAAATTCGATTTCGATTTCCATTTCCATTTCAATTTTTTCAATGCAATTATCCTAATTTTTTTTGATTCTTTCTGAATTCCAGTCAACCGATAAGCCGATCACCGATAAAAGGTCAACTTAAATTGTGACCTCTCGTAATGGGTGGTGGGAAGAAGAGCAGCGAGTCGAGAAAGTCGAAAAAGCGACAAAGAGAAGTAGAAGAATTTATACCTGAAGATTCGGTCGATTTTGATTTACCTGATGATGATAATTCCAAATCAGGTAACTTCTTTGAGATAAAATATCATTATTATGAAGCTAACTTAATGTATTGACTATATTTCAGATGATATACCTGGAGGTAAGTACGAGTAATACTATCTTTTTTAAGTAGACTGTACCTATTACTTATAGGCTGTAGTTTGACATTTCTAAAATCTAAATTGTATTTCTGTAATTTCAGCTGCAATTCGTGATGCTTCAAGTCAGAAAGAAGCTGCTGAAGCACCAGAAGATGAATTTGGTGCTAAGGATTTTCGAGCTCAAATGATTCTTAAGCCTGATCATGCTTCTAGACCATTGTGGATTGTAAGCTATTTAAAATAAATAAAATAATGGGGACTCATCTTTTTTTTTGTGGCATACCTGGACCTGGAATGAATATATAATTTATTTTGTCAATTTTTTAAAAGGCACCTAATGGACACATTTTCCTTGAAGCTTTCTCACCTGTTTATAAACATGCTCATGATTTTCTTATTGCTATTTCGGAACCAGGTAAAATAGATAAATAAAATAATTATAAAACAAGCATAATTATAATTACAGTAAATATAATATAAAGTAAGTACCTTATTAATCTTTTATTTTACTTCACAGTTTGCCGGTAAGTAAAAGAATCTGCCTATAAGATATTTAAGATACATTTAAATTAACTTTACGGTTACTATTACTTTTAAGAGTTGAGGCTAATGATTATTTTTTTTATTCAGACCTGAACATGTCCATGAATATAAATTGACCCCCTATTCATTATATGCTGCTGTATCTGTTGGTCTTGTGACAGATGATATCATTGAGTACTTGACTAGATTAAGTAAAACATCTATACCAGATGGGATTATAGAATTCATTAAATTATGTACTTTGTCTTATGGGAAGGTAAGTAATTATGATCTGTAAATAATAATGATTTTTTATTTATTTTATATTAATATTTTTAGGTCAAATTAGTATTAAAACAGAATCGTTATTTTGTTGAATCAATATTTCCTCAAGTTTTGCAAAAATTACTTAAAGATCCGGTAATTCAAGAGTGCAGATTAAGACGTGATGAAGGTGATGCTGATTTACAAGAAGGTGTAGTTTCGAAATCAAATCTTCCAAGTAATCTTCCATTTAGTAATATCGCTACACCAAGTGATAATAATGGTGGACAACCACCAACAACAAATGATGGTGAAAATCCTGAAATTCAAGTTCCAACCGATATAACAGATTTTTATTCAAAAATTGATGCAGAAGATGAGGAAGAGGAAAAGGTTGTGAGTTTTGAAGTTAACCAAGATAAAATTGAACTGATTCAAAAGCGATGCGTTCAGTTGGAGCATCCTTTATTAGCAGAATATGATTTTAGAAATGATACTAGAAATCCAGATATAAAGTAATAATTTAAAATGCTTACCTATCCTTTATACTTTTAGTATTTAAAATTAAAGGACTAATTTTTATTATTATTTTATTTTATTATAGTATTGATTTAAAACCAAATGCAATTTTGCGACCTTATCAAGAAAAAAGTTTAAGGAAAATGTTTGGAAATGGTCGAGCCAGATCTGGTGTAATTGTATTACCTTGTGGTAAGTATCTCTTAATTTTTAGCTTTTAACTTTTAGTTAATGACAAATCTACTAAAACTCGTACCTTTTGAGTTGAGAATCCAGTAAATACTAGATTAATATTCAATGTTAAAGCTGATTATCATCCTCTTTTATCAAGGTGCTGGAAAGAGTTTAACTGGTGTAACTGCAGTTTGTACAGTACGTAAAAGAGCAATAGTACTATGTAACTCTGGTGTGTCAGTTGAAC
Organism: Nanhermannia cf. coronata Gr-Ori-00579; assembly: GCA_034699045.1. Lineage (NCBI taxonomy): Eukaryota > Metazoa > Arthropoda > Arachnida > Sarcoptiformes > Nanhermanniidae > Nanhermannia > Nanhermannia cf. coronata Gr-Ori-00579. The sequence goes on along the minus strand of JAQIXA010001387.1, from coordinate 9,768 downwards.
AATGGAAACAACAGTTCAAACTTTGGTCAACCGCTGATGATTCACTTATTTGTCGCTTTACTTCTGATGCAAAGGATAAACCTATGGGTTGTGGTATTCTTGTTACAACTTATTCTATGATTACTCATATGCAAAAAAGAAGTTGGGAAGCATCAGAAACAATGAAATGGCTGCAAGAACAAGAATGGGGGGTTATGGTTTTAGATGGTAAATCAATTTTAAAAATATAATTTTCTTCAATCTAATGATTTTAATTCAACTTTTCTTAATCATTTTAGAGGTCCATAGTATACCGGCTAAAATGTTTCGTCGAGTCATATCTTTAGTGCAAGCTCATTGGTAAAGTAAAAATAATACGACAAATGTTAATACTTTAATACCTAAATTTACCTACTCGATTTAACTTATATTTTTCCAATATTATTAGCAAACTGGGACTTACTGCAACTTTAGTTCGAGAGGACGACAAAATTGCTGATTTAAATTTCTTGATTGGACCAAAAGTGAGTGCTATCTATAAGATTATATGTTATAGTTATAGGTTTTAGAGATATTAATAATAAAGCTTTTCTCTGTTTAATTCTAGCTATATGAAGCAAATTGGCTTGAACTTCAAAAGAATGGATATATTGCAAAGGTACAATGCGCGGAAGGTAAGACTCGTAACCATTTATTTAGGTTTATTAAATACTTATCAAATTAATTATTGCTGAAGGTTGGTGTCCAATGACATCCGAGTTCTATCGTGAATATTTAGCAGCAAGGCCATCAAAACGTGTTTTACTTTGTGTAATGAATCCAAATAAATTCCGAGCTTGTCAATTTCTAATTCGTTACCACGAACGCCGATCTGATAAAGTAATAGTTTTCTCGGACAATGTATTTGCTCTCAAACATTATGCTCATAAAATGGAACGTCCATTTATCTATGGTCCAACATCTCAATCAGAAAGACTGCAAATTATACAAAATTTTAAATATAATCCGAAGATTAACACGATATTTGTGAGTAAAGTGGCGGATACGAGTTTTGATTTACCTGAGGCTAATGTTCTGATTCAAATAAGTTCACATGGAGGTTCAAGACGGCAAGAGGGTAAACAAAAAATCCTTTTTTGCTCTCTCTCAACTATTTAAGATTATCTATTTTCATTGCATAGGTATAGAATTTATGAATTTACTTTAATTTATAATATTTTTTCATTCAAAATAGCTCAAAGACTTGGAAGAATTCTTAGGGTAATAATAACAAACTTTTCAAAATTATTAGGTATGAAATGTTCTAATTTTTAATTTTAGCCTAAAAAAGGTTCAATGGCTGAAGAATACAACGCATTCTTTTACACTTTGGTCTCTGAAGATACAATGGAAATGGGCTTCTCAAGAAAAAGGCAGAGATTTCTTGTAAATCAAGGATATTCATATAAAGTTATCACAAAATTTGCAGGAATGGATCAAGTAAGTTAAAGACTCTTTATCAATTTTATCTATCAAAGCTTAATCTTATTTTTGTATCATTTATTTATTTTAGGAAGACTTATTTTATAAAACTAAGGAAGAACAAAGCCATTTACTACAGATAGTTTTAGCAGCCAGTGATCTTGATGGAGATGATGAAAAGTTAGAGGGTCGACAACCAGGACTACCATTTGGTCGGAAACCTGCCACTCTTTCATCATTGTCTGGTGCAGATGATGCAGTTTATCGCGAATATAAGAAAAATGTTGCATCCTCAACGTATTATAAACATCCTCTTTTTAAGAGATTTAGAAAAACATAAAAAAAGGTTTGTAATCCAAGAGTGATTTTTATTTAACATTTTCATAATCATTTTTATATTTATTTAAAAATATTTTAACAATAAATATTCATATATATTTATTAATTACCTATTAATTATGAATCATAATAATTCATAATAATCTTTTATATAAGAAAATCACAATGCATATTTTAGTTTTAGTTTAAAAGATATTCCTACATAAAGGGCATTCTGATTTGTTGGAAGTGTTGAACCTAGGCAAAAATATTAGAATAAACAAAATTTCGAGAATAATAATAATAATAATAATAATAATAATAGATAATTACCATTTAAGCAAACAAGCCGCATGGAATTTCTTATGGCAAACTTTGCATGTCAATTTTGGAAGTTGTTTAGTAGCTGAATGTACAACAAAGAAACCTGAAATAAAATTTAAATAGATTATTTAAAAATATACAATTTAAAAGTTAATAATATAAAAATACATTTCATTGACAATTTGTAACTTACAAATAGTACATTCTTCAACATTTTTGTATAAATCATCTAGATTTTCTTTCCATAACTTAAGACCTGCTGCAAGATTATGTGATCTTGAATTTAATAGTTGCGAAATCCTTGAGTGCAATTTCTTATCTGATATCTTAACTGTCACTGGACCCAGTGGGTGGTTTAGTGGTAAGGATATTGTAAGTGAAACTAAAAAAAATTATAATTTTTAATTTAGAGTATACCTACTTAAGTATACTACGTTATATGCATTAAAAAGCTCAATGTTTTACCAGTCGTTTCTTCAATTTTGTATCGTGCAACAAGTTCATTACAACCTGAAAAAATTTTTTTTTAAAAGAATATTGCCTTGCCATGATTTTAAATTAAAATAATTTACCTGGATGTGAATGAACAGTGACATTATCCGAGTCCTCATTCCATTTGACTTTTCCTAATTCTTCTTTAGCCAATTTCATTGATAAATATTTTGTGATAAATTTTTCTACATGAACTTTGTCCTTTTGCCTAGTCAATTGACTCCACCACCACCTACTCAAAATTTTGATTAAATTTTGGATAATATGGCCAAGAAATTAAAAAAATGACTTGTCAACTGTCGAGTCTGATCTATCTGAATCTGAATGAAATGAACTCGGCGCCGAGCGAGTTGTTAGTATAGTAGTATAGTACAATTGTTACATACCTACAAGTGTACGATAAAATCCGAAGCGTTTTTTGAAGAACAGAACAAGTTAAATGATGAATATTTGGAATGGTATTTGCATCAAGTTTCGGTTCAACATCAAAATAATTTTTCGGATTATAATTAGCCGGTATAATAGTAAAGAAAATGATGGATAGAAGCCTTGGAAGTAGATGAGTTTCCCTAAAATCATAAAATCATAAAATATTAAAACTAGTTACACAATTAATTCATATCAACTTACTTGACAAAGCTTGCAAATTCATTTGAATCTTGTATATTATTAATTTGTAGAACAAGTAAAGCATCCCAGACTAATAAATAAGTTGTTAAGACTTCATCGCTAACTGGCCATTTGCTTTTATTACTAATTTCTTCTGTTATTTCATCATCATCATCATAATCTCTCAACTTATCTTCATGCTTTCGAATGGAATTTAATATCAGTTCACTTGATTTGTTTAAAAACTCATTGATTTCGACAGGTAGTATCGGTAGATCATCAGCATCAACCCCTGATTGTGCTTTTGCTTTCATTTTCTTTAATATTTTACAGGCAGCAACTTTGAAATATATTTCATTAAAATCGATAATTGGTGTAAAATACTTTGATATTTCTCTTGGCAGAGGCTGAATGTAAGCCAATGTTCTTGAAGGTATTGATATTAAGGCGGCCGACACTTTTTGAGCACATGATAATCTCCAAAAATTATTTCTTAAATCTTCTGGACAAATAACCTGTTCTTCGAGAGAATTTCCTCCTAGCCGATATCCTGCTCCTACATCAACTTTATCTCCACTTTCATCAGCAGGCTGTTCTTTAGCTTTCGCTTCTTCGACTATTGATTCAACAATTTGTACATCAGGTTGTCCAGAAATTTTCAAAAAGATGTAATACCTATTTAAAAATAAAGTAATTACTTTTTTACACTTTACCTGCTAGATAGAATTATAAAAAATAGTATATTAAGGCAAATTAGAAAACTTACAATGGAAGATATATTTGACTTGAATGGAATTCCATATATTCAGTGGTGAAAGTTGAATATTTTTGACATCTAGCCAATTTTGCAATGAGTTCAACAGCTTGTGACAATTTTAATATCCATAAAAATTGTGACTTTGTCCAATATAATGTTTTCGTTTTATTTAACCAAGCAGATATCCAGCAAGTTGCAATTGATATGAATTCAGTAGCATCTTTATTTTCTTTATTTTCTCCCTTATCCTTATCGTCCTGTTCTTGTTGAACGTCTTGTTCATTTAAAAATTCTTTAAAGATTTTGATAACACAATCAACTAGTGCAAACAACTCAGGTCTTGCTTTTGGTTGAATATTCCTCCAAAGTATATCGAAATGAAATTTTTCAGGTGACAATTTACGTTCAGCATTTAAAACTTGGATTGTTTCCATCATATTCTCATCATTTAATCTTCGGCACATATTTCTAAAACTGATCTGACTATCCGAAATAGAATCTTCTTCTAGGTCAATTTCAAAATCTAAACCATTTGCAATTTTAGTTAGACAATATAAAGGTAACCCACTACTCCAAATGGGATCTTCATTCTGATCATCCTTAACAGATAATATTAAAGTTGAAATCTTCTCTAAATTATTTTCTTCCAACTTCATACTTCGAGGTTCTTCAGGTTTAGGTTGAACAACTTTTTTCAATACTAGAGGTAAAATTGTATTGTATTCTGTGAAAATATCAGAGTCATATTGTTTGGTCCATTTTGTTCTCTCGAATTCATGAAGTATATCAATTATAGATTGTCCATAAATAAGTAATGGTATTGAATGAATGAGATTATGATCAAATTCAAGTTGAATTTTTGCAAGATAGAGAATTTTAACGAGATACGTTTTAAGTTCATTTGTTGTTAAAATGCTTAAAAGATTTTCATCCAATTTCTCATCAATAGCTTGTGAATGACACGAAGAACTGACTAAGAATAGCCCTAAAAATGTTAGAAATTCAGGAAAATACTTAATTTGACGAAATAGTTGAAATGAAACTGAAGAGTCTTCAATACAATTTATTGTAAGAAAATCTAAAAGTTCAATATCGTACTTTTCAGCATCATTCGTAGAAAAGTCAATTTGTAGTAAAGTTTTTGTAATTCCAATTAGATTTGTAAGCTTTTGAAGAGTGTCACAAGATTTAAAATTAACAAATTGTAAAACTACTTGAGCTAAAATTATTTGTCTACTCATAATCTTATGTTTTAAAATATAAATGGCAAGTTTCTCACAATTTTCACCAATAACGGAAGAGTTGAAATCTGACAGATATTCATCATGATCTTGATCTTCAGTTTCAGTAATCATAACTTGCTGTTGTGTTTTTGATATAGTTTCAGCCACAAATTTTGTCCAAAGATTTAAAAGTAATTGATTTATGTCCGTTTGAATTCGATTATTATTATTACGAAGAATTTGTAGTATAGTTTGTGATATACCTTCAGCAAAATCTGATCCTTGTTGATTAAACTTTTCTTGAAATAAATTCAAAAATCCATTCATCACATCTGAATTAAATATTTTATCACCTCTTTCAATTACGAACTTCACAACTGGAGAAACAATATAATATTTTTCTTCGTTGACAATGTACTCTTTCACTTTATCACAAAATAAAGGCATTTTTAACCATTTTCGGATTGACATAATCTCATAAAATTCTCCTTGATTGATTTGAGTGACGAATTCATTAAAAGATTCTACTGAATTTGAAAAGTATTGGTCATAAAGTTTTGAAAATGTAGCAAGTACTTTTGGTTTGTCAGGAAATATTTTCAAAAAATCCAAATTGATACTCAATGCAAACTTTTGAACACTCTTACTTTCTTCCAAATCATCATTTATTGAGCAATTTTGCAAAGCTTCTAAAAGAACCTCCTCTTCGTTACTATCCTTTGTAAAGATTTCGTTGAAAAAGTTGGGATCTGATGAAAAACTTCGGATAATAATAGCTAAAGTTTTAAGAGCATTCTTTTCTAAGCAAATTTTGGTCAAAGTGTGAATCATTTTTTTCTTATAATCAGGTAAAATCTCAAAACTAGATTTTTTATTTTGACTTGAAGTTGATTTAATATCAACTTGCTGAGCATTTGATTCTTCTTCTCTGAATTTGACTGATTTTCTGCGGTGGTCAACTTGATTTGATTTTTCATTAATAAGACATAAATCAACGATAAATCTGCCAAACTTGTCATCATAATTAAAGCCAGGATAAAATAAAAATTCCTCGTAAAACTTATTATTCTTAACTAATTTTCCAATTGTGCAAGCAAATTCACCTAAAACTCTCTGTGAAGTGTTGTCCTCGAGTCTTTTTGAAATAAACATAAAAATATGCTCATTTAAATTAAATGTCTTGATCGATTTTGATTTTTCGACGGGTTCACCACTATTGTTACCATTATCATCGTCACTTTTACTTTCTTCGATGATTGTGTTAGAATTCTCTTCTGCTTTTTTAATTAAAAATGCAATCACCTCAGCAAATGTTGTAAGCAACGATGATTTCTCCATTAAACTCTTCTCAATCATAAATCCATTTTCAAAGGAGTCAAAAAGTTCTTTTTTAAATGATACTGATTCAAGCGTAATTGCAGGTAATTTAGATATTAATGGTAGAAGAAAAGGTCCCTTTAAAAATATTATGAAAATAATTAATTATTGTTTACAGTATTTAACTACTTATATATATAGTACAATGTATTTAGGTATAAAATCTTTTCAACTTACAAGAGTAGATGCATTTCCATAAAATCCCTTTTTAACACAAAGTAAAATTTGCTTATGGGCCGTACTATTACTAGTATTTTCCACAACACCAAAATTGTAAAATCCTTTCAGGTTAAGAAGAAGAAAACAATTCCAAAGTGATTGAATTACATCAGATTGAGATTCAGATTTTAAAGCTTGATCGATCATTAATGTGCATTTTTTCCCATCAATTTCAATTTTGTTTGCAAGTGTTGAAATTAAGTCAAAAGTGACACGTCGAATCTAAAAGTAAAAAACAAACAAGAAATAAAAACTTAACTATTTCAAATATTTCGTATTTAAAGTAGGTAATTTACCAATGGATTTTCATGCTTTGTTAATCCCCAAAAATTATCATTGCTAAGAAGTTCACTGAAAAATTCCTCGCTTCCTAAGTCAAGTTCTGAAACCTAAGAATTTATTAAAATATACAAGAAAAATGAAATAAAATTAAGTGTAAAATTATGATATTTACAATCGAATCTTACCCTTTTACAACTTAAAATACTAGCATATAACATTCGTAAAGAGTATGGCTCCACTTCAGGTTCAAAATTCTGATCAGCAGTAAATCCAACTCCATTACCAGAAGTAGCATTCTTATTCTTTTTACTAGAAGTTCCTTCACTAGCAGACTTTTTAGTTTCATTTAAAGGTTTCTCCAAATTATCACAAATTAATGATATAATTTCATCCTTACAAAATGCCAAAGCTTCAATTTGTTTCTTCTCGGTCGGAAATACTTTCTAAAATTATAAAAATAAACAAATAAATTAAAGATTCATTATAGAATAGTGTCAGTTATCGATCGGTATATTAGAAGTTACCTTAAAAGCATTTTGAGCTGAAGATGAAGCCGGTGGAAATATATCGCACTGACTAAGAAACCAAATAGGTGCAATTAATTTCAAGAAAGGAGCCAACTTTCTTCCCACCGATAATCCAATCACTTCAAGTAGAACATGACTTAATTCCCTGACACGACGTGAGTCATCTTTAGCAATCTTTGTATATATCCTTGGCCAAAATTTTAATATGTCTGAGCAAACCTCACTACCACTTTCATCCTGTTCATTACGACATAGGTCAATCAGTTCTTGTATAGCCTTAATTTTGGTTGTAGAGTCCTTCTTATTCAGCTTCCCAATGATAATTATCAGTTCTGATGATAAACCAGCTGCCATATCAGATTCCAATGTGGAATCAAATGTCGATCCAGAAAATGACATAATAGATGAGAAACCAACACCCGATTCGAAGTCATTTGATTTGGCTAGTAGCTCAGCTGTTCGTCCAGAACTTGATGGCTAATTTTATAAAAAGCAAAAACCAAATTATCAAGAATCAATCAAATCAACTATGTTAGCAAATTATAAGGCAGCAGCAGACCTTCCATTTAATTCAGCTCTGAAACACCTCTAATCTATAACACAATTTAACATGACTCATGCTTCTGCTTGCAAAATATATGACAGAATTTGGTTTTTCAGAGCTGAATATGAAATATAATAAAAGCAAGGGTCTAATTACCTTGATACCACCTTTAGTCCTCTGCCGATCACGGCCCATGATTATGATTTTTATTTAACTAAAAAAAATTACAGTGATCTGTGAGTCAAAGTCAAAGTCAATTCAATAAATATACCTAATATCTTTTTTTAGATATATCTAAAATTAAAGCAATTCTTACCTTTAAATTTTGTTTTTTAGCTTGAACTAACCGGTCAGTGGTTAAAGGTCAAAAGCATCAGTCCTTAATTGCAAATTGCAATTAAAAAGTTAAAAAATTTACTAACTCTACTAATAACTCTCTAATTCTAAATTAAAATTAAAAAATATTTTTGCAAAAAAAATTTGTCTTGTCTTGTGTCTTGTGTAATAAAATTTAAAAATCAGTCAAAAATAATCCGATTCTAACATGATGAGTACATTTTGAAATGGATTTTAAGGGGTAATAAGGCAAAAGTTGAAGGATTTCTTTCAGTCAGATTTCAGCAGGCTTAGCTTCAGCTCGGAATAACCAAATTTAGAACTCGATTTCACAAGTAAATGTACTAAAGTAGAGAATGAGACTGTTTAGAATGCAAAACCTACAACAATTTGCTGTTTACCTTATCAAGTTCATATAGGTAATTATACTTTACAGAACAGATAGATTACAGAATTTTTACTCTAGACTCTCCTTGCTCTTTTATCTTTACTTTAACTTTAAAGCTTGATGAGATAAATAATTTAATTGACCTCATTTTTACATTAGTAAAGGTCATGTCGTGTCATAATTTAAGATGCAGGTAACTGATAAAACTGATACTAAACTAATGAATAAAAGGTTGTGACATGAGTACGATTTTTTTTGAGAATTTTTATTTATGATTTTAGAAAGTAGGTATATAAGTACAGTACAAGTATGACTAGACTTAAATAGACTTTTATTAAATTGATTAGACTAGACTTAAATTTAGAAAATCTTTACTCAAAATTTCAAGGTTATTTTGGCTTTTTATCCTTGTATGTTCTAATGTGATACGAATCATCATAGTGGATTCCTCGAGCGTCCTTCTTGGACACTTTTTTCCTTCCTCTGTCCTTCTTGCCCTTCAATTTATCCCACAAACTAATATGAGGTCTCTCAGGCTCTCGTTCTTCTGGAAGTCCAGTCAGTTGAGCAGACTTTTGCCAAAGTTGCAGTCCAACCTTGCGATTGATGGCTTTTCTCGATGGTTTCTTTTCTTTACAATTTCTAAAATATTTAGCAGAAATGAGTTAGTTTAAGGCTAGGAAACAAATATTCAACAAATTACGCAAAATATCTTCCTGTAACATTCTCCAAAGTGGGTTCAACCGACAGGTAAATTTGAGTTTGAGCACCTACACATAAATGGAAGAAATTTAGTACCCTAACCTTAAGTATCCTTAAGTAGGGGTAGAGTAGGGTTAATTTGGAAACTTTGAATTTAGATAATTGCTAATATTTAACTAACTATTTGTCATTTTAGAGTAAAACTTTGACTAGTCGGGTCAAAACAAGGC
>JAQIXA010001386.1:0-25267 GCA_034699045.1 Nanhermannia cf. coronata Gr-Ori-00579 | reverse complement strand
CTTCGAGGACTCCTTTCTCGAGTGGAGGAGCCAATCTCTCCTCCACTCAAGCGGAGGGAGGTTTTAGAATTCCACTCTATGTCTATGGTCTATTCTTTAATTTGTCTCTGAAAACCAGATCTTTGTCTCTATTTTTCATTACAAGCAATTGTAAATAGTACCAATGTAAAATCTATATTTTTAAGAAAGATTTAACCAACTAACTACAAAATAATGATGAATTACAAACTAATAATTTATTTTTACTCTAAAATCTAATCTAATTTATAATTTAATTGTAATTTTTAGCTAAGTAAACTGCCTTTGTCTCTTCTTGAAGTCGAGAATTTAAGAAATCTACAATTATCGGAGAATAATCTTGTCGCTCTTCCATACAATTTGCACAAATTAAAGTATCTTAAGTAAGCACAAATCGAAAAAACAAAACTAGGCTATAAACTAGGTATATTAAAGCATTTTTTCTAATTTGTATATTTTTATTTACTTTTTAGGGTGCTGATTTTGAGTAAAAATAACTTGAAATACCTTCCTGTGACAATTGAGCTTTTGAAGCTTCAAAAATTAGACATTACAGAAAATTTCTTATCTGCCGCCTCACAAGTCAAAGAAACTGTATGTCATGTGAATTTTAAAATCGGTCAAGTTCCTTCTCTTATGTCAATTGCTGCTGAAGCTTTAATGACTCATAATTCTAACTGGTAATTCAGTAATCTTTTTTTTTTTACTTAAACTTGAGACTTGAAGGTATTTTGATTTGATATTTATTTTATTTTATTTTTCATTTTAGCAAGAATCCCAATAAAAAAGTGCCAATCATACCAATTGAGGTTCCACAAATTGTTCGCGACTATCTTTCTCACTGTGTCTACTGCCTTCGATGTGGAGGTATGGCCTTGAATTATTCATTAAGATCTTCTAGTAAGTTAACATTAGAAGGATCAGAACAATTGATTTATGAATCTGCTTATGGTCTCGTTAGTGTTAAAATGGCTTACTGTGCCCGATGTACATCTGATCTTAAATAGATCTTAATTTGTTTTAAACTTTTTTGCATTTCAATTTCAAAATTCATTTTGTGTTCAATTTTAACTTTTTTTTCATAATTTTTACTACCTACTTTCCTTACAAAATGATGAAGGTACCTACCTACTTTTTTATTTTTGATTCGTGTTTATTTCATTACTTTTATAATTTATTTAATTTAAAAACGAATAGAGTAATGTACTGGCATATTACTTAAAAATTAACTTAGCGAGTTTAATCTTTTTATAAAATTTTTTTAAATATTGGTGATAATAATAATAATAGAAAATTATTAAAGGTAAAAACAAGAATAATTTTTAAATGAGATTCTTTGAAAAGTTTAAATGGCATTTTCAATTATCCAATCTGTGAACTTGGTAATCCTTTTTTATGATAATAAAAGATAGCATAATGTAAATTATTAAAAGTCAGTTTTTTATGTTTTGAGATCTTACCTTGTATAAACACCAGGATATCTAGAGAAAGTGAATTGAATTAAAATGTTTGAGGCTAGAAGATAGATAATGAATTTCGAATCTTACCCAGGCTCAGCGCATCTATTCCCAAAACTAACAATTCCAATTTGAGTCCAACGATCTCCATCTAATTCCAACATTAAGGGACCACCTGACTAAAAATATTAATTGATAGTTAAAGTAATAATTTAAAACGGAGATTAAATGGGGTACTTACATCGCCTTGACACGCATCTTTCCCACCTTTTAAAATATTTTATAAAATAATGGATATTTTGTTTAAAAAATTAAAATTTAGGTAGGGTAGTCTAAAAAAGTAAACCTTCTGTAAGTCCTGCACATAAAAATATATCAGTAATTGGTTGGAAATAAGTCCGATCACATTGGCTGTAAAAATTTGAGAATTTTAATTACCTAGTCCTAGATTATAGATTATTCTTAAACAGGTAGGTTTTTATATCATATCCATACCTATTTGTCCAAACAGGAAGTTTTGCTTCATGTAATGCATTATTTTCCCGACCACCGTATCGATTAGTACCCCCTTTAGTAGTAGTAGAAAGATAAATATTTAGAAATAATTGACAATTTATAATAATCATTTTCTTACATCCAATAACTGTAGGGTATGTTCCAAAAAAATCCTGAAAGTGAATTGGGTATGTTAGCAGTTAGATCTTGATAGGCCAAAATTAAGCTATACTATCAAAATTAAACGAGATCTAACCTTGTTCTTATTTCTACCAGTAGGTAAGCATATAGGTGAAATATATCGAGAATAATCAACTTCGCTTTCCAGTTTTAATAGAGCCACATCGTTATAAAACCCAACACCTGAGAACTTTGGATGTGCAATTATTTCTTGAACTCTAAAAGTTTCTGGTGATGAAGGATCGTCAGATTTAATCAAATCATAATCACCAAGCCTCACAGTAAACTGCCTTGCAGAAAATGATTTTTGCTTCTGATCTTTAGTACAACTGTTGGAAACAATCATTAATTTAAGTTATAGGGTCAAGTACGGTAGGTACTGGTGATTTTAAGTTAAATATTTTCCTTACTGAGCTGCCGTTAAAATATAGCCTAATTGGACATAAAATATTTCTCAATTTCTTGGTATATGCATGATATGTAGTTGGTAATAATAATAATTTACGTTTAGATATAAGGGTTCCTCCACACCAAAATTCAGTTCCTTTAGGTCCATGTAAAAAGATCTGTAGATGTATAAAAAAATTAAATTATACAATATCTAATCAAATTAGAAAATTCAAGTCAATTTTACTCACGGCAGCCATCCAGGGATACCTAAGTATTTTATGTAAAAGTAAAAACTTACGATTACGAATTACCTAATATTTTAATTTTGAAATAATTTGATATCTGTAGTCGTAGTATGTACTTACATTCCAGGTATTGATCTAAAATCATGCAAAAGATTAGTTTTTTTATCTATAAGGTCTACTAGAGTTTTACAAAAGTTACATACTTTTCTCCTCCAACTATCCTGAAACTGTAAATATAAATAATTAGAATAAGATATTAAAACTTCAAAAATATATAATAGCAACAAAACAAACCTAGGTTGTTCAGCTCGTCCACATTCTGAATTTGATGGTAATCCACTATCACCACCACCACTACTGCTAGAACTACCACCACCTGATAAGATAGGTTTCCTTGTAGAAAATAAATGCTCAATTCCTCCTATTCCCTCAGGCTGTTCACCGGGTCTCGGTCTTTGTGTAGTTTTCGTTTCAGGTCGAGAAGTTGTAGGTGCATCATTTTTATCAGGGCAACAAACACCTATTACGATAAGAAAGTATCGTTAAGAAATTTGGATATTTATTTTTCTTATTAGAATTTTACCGGGTACAAAAAGAGCCTTAAAACAAAGAGATTTCCTCAAATTAGTCAGATCAAAAAGGAGAGAAGGGCATCCTGAAAGATCTAAACAAAAAAACATTTTCTAGGTAGGTAGTTAGGTAGTTAGGTATTGGTAATATTGAAAATTCAAGGTTTCTATTTAATTTAATAACATAAAAGTAGTACAGGTAGGTATTTTAGGTAGGTATTTCTTACCTAAACATTTTCCTGGATTTCCTAGAGAAAAAACCAGAGGATTTTTAGCAAAAAATCGAGTTCATATTTATGTGATACTAACCATGTGGTGTTGTACAAACTACATCTTTGACATCACCTCCATCACGAGTTGAATTTTTCTCATTTCCCAAAATGATCCTTCCATCTCGGTACACAAATGGTGGTATAAATCGACCCATTGTGTTTGCAGTTTGTACAAAGCTATTAGTCATATTCTGCTTTGATAAAAAAACTCTTATAACCTCTACAATATTTGCATAATTTTTCTAATTTGATACCTTTCCAAGAATATTCCTTCCTAGAACATAAAGAGCATTTCTCAATTCTGTATCTTCTTCAGGCTTGACTTTCAAATGAGGTATTGGATTCGATGCAGAACCAATATAGACATCTTCTAATGGTTGTCTTTTATGGATTTTTTGATCATTTGATTGTGATTGAGAACTAGTACTAGTACTTAAAAAATATGAGCCAATTGATCCCAAAGTTTCACGAACTGAACGAAGACTCGGGAGGCTGAAATGTCTTTTAAATGGTGGTGGTGAATGGAATTGAGGCATATTGAACTGTGGAAATTTTGGCCTAACAAGCCCACCTTCGAGCATATGCCGAGGTATTTGTATAGGTATTGCTAAAAAAAATCAAGTAAAATCATAAATCGGTTAAAAAGTTGATTAAATGATTTACCCTACCTAAATACATATACAAATACACACTCTTCAAATATAGGGTACATATCTAGGTAATTCATTGTTGAAAAAATTAAATACCCAACTAGGCAACTACCTAAATATCTAATGACTTCAACTATTCTGAATTCAAGTTAAAAGATCTTCCAAATATTTTAAATTCTATCATATCTTCGTTTCGTATCAATATCAGTATCAATACAGGCCAAAGTACAAAGCTCATAAAATACCTAGGGTACTATCTATCATCCTTATTATACGATTATAGGTACTAAAGGTACCTATATAAATTATTGGATTACAGTTTGAATAGTCGTGTAGTGTGTAAGGTAATACCATACCTACTTTAAAGTATGTATTAGGTAGGTGTGTAGTGTGTAATCAATCGGTAATACCAATTATTTCATAGTTTATGAAATATGAAATGAAAGTGAAATTTTAGACATAACTAAAACTAACTACCTTATATAGGTATCTGTACCTTAAAATGAATAGCCATTTACAGCTATTAAATATTTGACGATCAATTAATAAGCGTTTTTGCCAAATACTAAAAGTGCAAACACCACTTGAAGCAAATAGTAAATACACTTTTACTTTTTCGCCTAAGCATGTATAGCTAAAACTATTCATATAAAACTCAAACATTTATGTACCTATCTATACTAGTTACATACTACAAACTTTCAAATAATCTTCCAAACATTAACCTTTAAAAAAGTACACATAACAATCTTCTACACTTATTTACGTCTTTAATATTTATAAAAATCGATTGATTTCTTGAATTTACTCTAGACTCTAGGTTAGGTAAGTACAGACACTACTTAATTTAGGTAGGGTACTTTAGGTATATTTATGCAGTTATTTTCTTACCTATGCCATATCCATTATACTGTGGTGTCACATTATGAAATAGGAATATAAATAGTAGAAATAAAATTAGATGAAACCGGCTTTTATTACAGAGATCCATTTCACTATTCACTAAATCACTACCTTGCACAATTATCCTTTTTTACCCCTAAAGTATATTCCGCATTTTATCACTTTATAAACACTTTAATCCTTATCCTAGGCAATCACACAATTTTAGGATATTTTAGGACTTATATAAGGATCCTTATTCAGGACTAATTTGATAAAAGTATAGGTATCTCTCTCACTTGCACTTGCAGGAGCACTGTGACATTTGAAGGAATTTGTACGTAAGTTTTGTCAGGGTAGGGCAAGGTAGGTTTTTCTCAATTATTTCTGACTTGTTAAAAGTTATACAAAAAATAAGAAATATGACTTGACTATAAGCTCTTGTGTATCTGTAGCCTGTAGTAGTGTAGTGTGACTCTGTTGACCTACAAAAAAGTGAAATAAAGAGTCAGTCAGGTATGGTATATCCAACAATAGTTGAAGGAAGTTAAAGTTTCCTTTTCTTACAACTTTACAATAACAATATAATATTTTTTTTGACTACTGCTACTACTACTACGAGTAGTATAAGGTAACTTGAGCCCTTTCTATTGTCAAGTCCAAAATTCGACTGTAAGACTAATCCAATCTCACCTGCAACTTGCACCATCAAAAAATACATCTCTAATATTCTTCTGGTCTCCTCTGGTAGGTATTTTTGAGAAATTGATTTCGATCTATAGGTAGAAATATATATACAGTACAGGTTGGTAGTCTTTTAAAGTACAGTTATCTTAGGCCTTCTTTTCGAACTCTGAAAAATGAAAGTGATACTCTTATAAGTATAGAACATTGTACTTTTCAATAGGTGGAAATCCCCCTTAAAGTTGAGATTTCCTTCATAAAGTACTACTTACGTATGTACTCGTAGTAGTGTTAGTGTAGTGCTGAGTATTCATAAGAGGTTATGAAAGTCGACAAAATTTGTAATTTGTAAATAAATTGAGGGTTATGTTATGTCATGGAAAATCTGTAGTTTGTAGTCTATACTGGGAATCCCCTTATTAAAATTTAGTTAAATAATTTTTAATTTTAAATGCAAATCTGCAAACTCTTCAATTACTTAGGTAGGATATATTATAATGTATTTTATACCTACAGAGTACTAGCCTCATGTCTGAAGGTATCCGGGAGAAAGTTAAAGTTAAAATGCATTATACAGATATTTAATAACTTGCATTGAATTTATGTATCAATTTAAAGCTAAAGATTTGATTTGATATGCCTTTAGCTAATATGATTTGATTGTACATAATATTTTCTATTTGATATTAATAGAATCCAATTTACCATTTAAGATAAAAATAGACTTGAAAGACTTGAACTGACTCTTGGGATTTTATTTGCATTTTTACTTTCCATAAGCAATCTCATAAAACTCGAAAATACTAACTAAAGAGACTTTTACTTTCCTTACTACATATTCAATTATAATTAGAAAAAAGGTGTATCTATTAAAATATGTATAAGGTATCGGTATGTATGTTTTTGCTAAAATATCCAATTATGTAGATGTAAGTACACTTAAATCCAAGCCCTTTTAAGGTGAGATTTGAGCAAATTTATTGGACAGTTTATCCCACTCTTATATCATATTTCTAACACTTTCTCATATTTTTACCATATTTAACTCGACCTGTGACTTATGGCATTTAAGTAGGTGTGTACAGTATAGTGTGTAGTGTATAGTAAACTTCAAATAGATGTGATATTGTTCTAAAAGTGAATTTAGATGCACTGTATCAGTAGTGTACTGAAATATAATCTGTAATTGTTGTATGTAACAATTAAAATGTTTGTTTTTAAACAATGGAAATCTTGAAACTCGAAATTTGCATAAATTACCAGTAGCTCGCATTTGGCTTATATAGGTACCTTATGACTTATGTACCTTATGCAGGTACATATATAGTGCAATTTTTTTTAGTACCTACCCTACCATCGCTCGTGGACAAAGATAAAGTAGATCGGAAATTTGTAGCAGAGCCAGAGTATGACATACATGTGACAATGACAATGAGAAGGTTAGAAAAAATACAAACAAATTTGTATTTCATATTTATTCTGTGGAACAAAATTGTGTCTTTTTGAGAAATAATGATACACAAAACTTGCCCTTTCTGTTAAATTTACCTACAGACAGATATACTGTAGTTTAAATATAAGTTTAATAATTTGTCGACTATGATGATGTATGTATTTCTTTTATTAAAATTTAGAACATTTCATATTTTTCTTTGCAAATTGTCGGTAGGTAGTAGGTAGTACGATATAGTATCTATGTTATACGAGTAGGTAAACATTTTTGCAAAACCTCTAGGTAAAAAGAAATCTAACTTTTTTAAGCAGACACTTACTACTAATTTTGCAAAAAAAAGCCAAAATAAGGATTTCACTTATTAATACAGACATGCAACTAAACTATTAGATCTCAAATTTGAGCATTTTTTGCTTTTAAAATCCAAAGAATAGCAATAGCAAGTATAAAATCTTTAAAATTCTCGAATTTTTATCAAATTTCCTACAGTACAAGGTGGCCCAGAAACAACCCCCGAACTTTTTTTGATTTTAAATATTAAGTTCTGGGGTTGTTTTGGGCCACCCGGTATATCTTTAGGTATTATTCATAAAAAATTCATATTTTGCATAAAATAAGTCTTATTTTTTAACTACTAAAAAATAGTAGGGTACTACATATTACTATTTTACCTATTTCTTGCTATTTAAATTCATTTTTAGCTCCTTTTTTATAACAATCGACCCTACATGTCCATGTAATTTGAATGAGCAAAGAGTATCTTTACCTGCCAGCATTTTTCTACGTATTACCTATATATCTCTATTTTGAATTTGAATCCCTAATCCTAATATCTGTAATCGTGTTTTGTTCACTCCCCATTTATCTTAATTAGCAAATGCAAATGTACAAAGTAAATTGGCTTAAAATCTCAGCATTTTAATAAGAATTAATTGAAATAAATGATTTTATAAGCGTGTCGAGCAAACTCGGGTAATGTACTCGTACCTATACTAGATAGGTAAGGTATTTATAATTAAATTTGCTCAACTGTTTTCAAACTCAAACCGAATCGGGCACATTGATTTTGTTTGACTTTTTAAACTCAAAATCTTTTCAACTTCTTTCAAGTCGTAGAGTCATTAGTGTCAGGCAAGGCAGGCTGTCATATGAGTGAGATATTTGTTTTTAAAAAAATCTAGTTAAATCAAAGTCTAAACTCTTTATGGCTTTTATCTACCTACCTAATAGTTATATTGAACTGTCTACTGGTAGTGGTAATAGGCTGAGATTTTATTCTAAAATGTTGTTCAACTCCGACCCAATTGGAACAAGCCCCAAAAATAAAAAATAGTCAAACTTTCATCATATACCTAGGTATCAAAAAGTATAAATATAACATATTATTTGGTATTTACAGATATGTGCGGTTTAGTTAAAACTACACACTTGTGTATTCTCAATTTTTGTAATTCAGAAGAGAGCTCTAAAATTGAAGATTTTTAAGTACAATCTTTCGGAACAAGTTTTAGGTAGCCTAATAATTTCTAAACTTAAATAAGTATAATATGGTTTGATATAGGTACGAAATATTAATCTAAACATAAGAAATTTTTGCAAAAAATCTAGTTTTTCAGAGCTAATTAAAAGACCATAAGTGTGAATTAAAATATTTTGGCATGCAAAAATTCTTGATTTTAAATTATAGATAGGTATCAGTAGTTTGATCTAGAGGTTTGAAATTTTGAGGCAAGATTTCAGATAGAATATCTGTAGATTGATTAGAATTAGAATTCTACGAAGTATATGGCTCTAATTTTTAACCGAGTGTCTAATTTTCTTCAGACATATCACACAAACTCCCACTATACTGTGTATCTACAAAGTATTACGATTACTATTTTTAAATTATTTAATATCACTAGAAGGTAAGTACTTTGCAAAATCACATTTTTTTTTTTGAAAAAACTCATAGTTTCAGCTTCTTAACCTAATTGATTAGTCTCGTAGATTATAAAACATTTAGTTTTTTGATATGAATAATAAAAATAAATGATCTCGAGAGAGATCTTGGAGAGATATAAAACATGATTTATCTCATTCGGACATTTCTCTGGCAAACCGAAAAACCAAAAATCTAGAGGAATTTTGTTGGCGTAGGTTTCTGTATTTCTTATACGAGTACAAGTTTGCAAGTATTCCTTAATCTTTTCGGCTCCTATAAAAATCGGATCGAGAATCGAGACTTGGATCGAAATCTCTAAAATTCGGGTAAATATCAGACATCACAAGATTTCATTCATGCCCAACTTGTGTACTTGTACTTGTCTTGTACAAAAATTTTGTCATTTTTATCTAGTAAAAGATAAGCTTTTAAGCCTCTAAAAAATTTAGTTTATTTTCAATTTTTAGAATTTTTTCATTGATAAGTTGGTATAGAGAGGTATTATGTGCATGAATATCCTCCATCAAGTGCAATAGTTTCACCATGAATCATTGGAGCTAAGTCGCTTAGCAAGTAGGCAATTGTTCGGACAATTTCTTCACTTGTTACGATTTTCTAAATAGAAAATAAATACCAATTTATGATTCAAAATTCTATAAGGTCAATTCTAAAAGGTTTTTTTTTTAAATTTTTCTGAATACCTTTAATGGAACTCTTCCAACATAAGTTTCTCCGCCATCAGGATTGTTTTCTAAAAAGTTCCGAGACATATCTGATAAGAATCTGAAAAATATGATAGATTTATTAAAGAAATCAAATTCTAAATTAGAATTTAGTGTAAGTAAAATATGATCTAATAACTAATATCCAGATTCAAGATCGTTTTTAGCGTATGCGAGGTATATGCGATGAATTTTTGTCTTTTCTGGCTCTTTTTTTAATCACTTTTCGTAATTTGTAATACGTATTTTATGGCAATGCAATGCCCTGAATCTGGAGCAATTAAAGTGATTAATGGTGCTAAACGGATTTTAATGATATTATCCGAATCACGATATCCTATCCCTACTACACTAAATTGGACAATCAAATTGACTTACCTACTTTTTTGACTTTTAAATTACTTTTTTCTAATTTTCTACATGAGCTCAACTTACACAGTTGGATTAACTGAATTAACTCGGATATTAAAAGGTCCCAGCTCAACTGCCATGGATTTAGTCAGCATATCCAAAGATGCCTAAAAATATAAAAAATACTCTACTTGATTTGATTATCCATAAAATCCATATTATAATTGTAAATACCTTTGTGAGACAATATGTTGTCAACATTTTCCCATACAATTTAGATGCCTAAAAAGTACAAGAACAAATTTGTAAAAATTCGGATACATAAATTGAATTTTTCTAACCAATGAAGAGACATTGACGATCGCACCGGGTATTTTATTGTCAATCATTTTTTGGGATACAATTTGACTGACATTTATGACAGATTTGACGTTTGTGTCCATCATCCTGGAATGGAAAAAGTAGATTAGATTTTAGTCTACTTTTTAAAGAGTATCTTACAAATCGAAATTCTCAGGTGTAATATCAGCAAAGGCTTGGACTTGAACTATGGCTGCATTATTTATGAGATAATCCACAGGTGGTATTTTCTCAACAGCTTTTCTTGTACTATCCCAATCGGAGAGATCAGCAGAAATCGTCTGAATATTGGGGAATTCAGTTTTTAATTTTTGCAAATTTTCTGGGTTTCTTGAGAGGGCATAGATTATAGCCTCTCCCTTATGGAAAAATTCGACTAGGTCACGACCCAGTCCACGAGCTGCCCCTGTCACAAGCACTTTTTTACCTTTGAACGATACTTGGATTGACATTTTTCAACTCCAGATTTTAAAATACCTACCTAGAGTATCAGCAGGGAAATTCAGTGCTAATTCAATGCTAAAATGAAAAATAAAAACTTAAATACATTACAACAAAATAATCATACTGAATATTGCTTATCTTAAATTAAATTAGATTATGTCTCTAAAAGCAAAAAAGCTCGTTGATGTGAAAATGTCCAATGCAATGTAGGGATTCCAAAACCTCGAGGTTTTGAAAATTTTGAAGAATAATTATTCAAAATTTAACTTGAAATTATGTTTATAATTTTGAATTTTGAAAAAAATTCTTGTTTAGGATACTTTTATATTCTAAAAATATTTTTTGTGTTGAAATATTTCTAGAATTTTTATAAATTTTTGACAAATTTCGGGGTTTTTTCTACCTCGAGGTTTTGAGTCTCATTTTTATCCCAAAAACCTTGAGGTTTCGAGGTTAGAATTGAAAACCTCGAGGTTCAAATTCAATCCCTAATCCAATGTAGGTTTTAAAAAGCTAATGATCTGAAATTACCGGACTGTCCAATTGATCTACTTATGTGTGTCTACTATAATTTTGGAGTTTTTTTTAGTATTTTGATACTTTCTAACTTGATTAAATGAACAATCTGCAAGTATTAGTAGTTTAGTTGCCTATCTGCTAAGATAAGATAATTCAATATGAAATGTATCAAATTGGTCAAATACTTAATTTTAAAAAAACCCAATCAATCAATTACCATATACTCGTACATATTTTTTTAGAGTAGCAAAACATTTTTTTTTATTTCTTTCAATTTCAAATACCACTTAATAAAAGTAACATCACATAATAATAGATTTTTAAATATTATACTCCTATACCTACATATATAGATCCTTATATTTAAATATATCTTTACCTAATTTAATTACTTATACCCTAACTTATACTCTATTTCAATTTTTTTCGAGATTTATTAAAATTAGTCGATTAATTAAACAGTCTTTTAAAAAAACAAACAAATATATTATAATAAGCTTTTTCTATTAACCTTATATATTAATTAATTATTCATCAATATCCCCCATTTAAAATTATTACAACAGAATAATTAGATTATTATCAGTAGGTAGTAGTAGTCGATTTAAAATACTCAAAAAGAGATAAAAAGTAAGCAAATAAAAACAATTCATTTTGATAGGTATATCTTTATACTCATATAATTAGATTAGTTTTTTTACCATCTACTTACTGATAATTAGAACTAGTAGGTAATTGAGAAATGCATCATTTTTATTTACGTTAATTTAATTATATAGGTAATCTTATAACATATATCAGGTATCTAAAGATCATAAATTCATAAAAAAAGCTCTAAAAAGTATCTTATCTCTTATCCATTCAATAAAAACTAATATGATTAAACTGAATCAGATTGGTGTAAATTTAAGGTGTATCATTATTAAACTATGACTTTTGACAAGTTAAAAATTGGCTTACTTTTTATCAAAGATAATCTCCAACTATTTTAAACCATATTTATATAATAGTATAATTATTTATAAAATCCCCCTTTAAACTTATACCTAAAATCTTAAATGGTACTTTATACTTGGTACACTTTTTATATAATAGAAAAATTTAAACTAAAAATATCCTACTACTAATAGGATAATGTGTAAAATACATGCGAAATAAATATCTATTTTTACTCATCCTTAACTTCTTACAATATTAATAAAAAATCACAGTTAGTTCCATATACAAATCCGAATATCTCAAAACTTTTCTCAAAAAACTCGACCCCAATTTACTTCCCAAATCCCAATTACAAATTCCAATTATTTAAAATACCCCCCAATTCAAAATAGATCAATTTTTTTGTAAATTTTGACTCACTAATTCTAATTAGGTAATTTTTTTGATCATACATTCTCAATCACATTAGAAAACTTAATCTTATCTTCCTACATTCATTAAATTACGGAGATTTCAATTTTTCTTACAGAATTAAAATTAGCAGTACATAGTAGATTAGATTTACGTATAACCATATTTTGAATTCAAATTCGAATAGCAGTGTTTAAAATTGACTTATTTTTTAATCCAAGAATCTGAAATCTGTCGCGAAATTACAATCTCTTTTCTTTACTAACCTTACCCAATTTCTAAAAAAAACTAAACTTATCCTGTAAAATAATAACTTGCATTTTAAAAATTACTAATGATTCTAGTTCTTATTAATCATCAAAATAGTAACAAAAAATGTTAAAATAAAAATCACTTTTTCTTATGTACGTACGTAGTAAAATATATAATAAAGACGACTAGTTTAGAATTAGAATTTAAAATTATATAATAGGTAGTAGGTAGTAGTACATAAAGTATAAATAAAAATTAATAATACAAAAAAACAAACAAATCAACCAACAAAAATCTACTTTTTTATAACATTGTAAACCCTATGATGTAGTCGTAGTACTAGAATACTTTTTATAGACCCAATTTAAAGATATAAAAATGATCATTCATATTTTATCCTTATTATTATTATTCATTCTAATTTATGTGAATGCGAGTCTTGTCTAAGACGCCAAAAAAACCAAAATAAAATGGAATCTTTAAAAATTTATTAATAACAAAATCAGTAATAGTAACTACTAGTATATTAGTCTAGTAGTATCTTGCCAATTTTTTCATTCCATAGTCCATTCTGAATTCTGAATTCATACTAGTTTATAGTCTATAGCCTACTCAAAGCTCATGATTATTTCATTTCGTGTAGATTATTCATGCATACGCACTTGTTATAGTGTACACAAGTAAATCGTAGATCAAAATCTGATTCTTGAACTTTGAGTTTAGTTTTTCCCAATAAATCTGTGTCTAACAAACTCTAAGTAAACCAATTTCAAACTTAAACTCTAAACAATTTTCTTAATCTTAATTTCATAGCAGTTATAATAGTAGTAGTAGTACATATAAGTACCTACTAAAGTTAAATATTAATAATGCGAAGTCGAGTCGAGTGGTCGCCTTATTCTTATCCTTATCGGCGTTGTATCATAGTGTTATAGAAAAAGGTAGTAGTTTTAAGTTTTAGGTAGTTTTTGGGTATCAAGAAGGGTCAAATATTTTGGGAGATTTAACTTTGATTTGTGAAAACTAGGAAGGATATAGGAAAGAAATTCAAGGTCTTCAAAAGACCTTGAATCAGGCCAAAAGTTTAAGAAGGGTTGTTGTTATTATTCGGTCCATTTGCATTGGGATTTTGAGCCCCTTTCTGTTGCTGCTGCAATTGTTGAAGGGTTTCAGGACTGGCATTCGCTCTCAACACAGAGTTCTCATACTCTATAAAAACCAAAAAATCAATCAGATAAATGCTACTTAAGGCTCATTTACTTTTAAAAAAACTTACCTAATAAGGAAATTCGGTCCATTAAATCCGAGATCTTTTCCTTGAGTACTTCGACCTCTTCTCGAACAGCGAACATCAAATGACTTTTCACCAAATCCTATTAATATTCACAAAAATAAAGTAATTAGCATTTACAATAGATACTTTATTAAAACATAAATATATTTACTACATATATGATCTAAGCAAAAGTATTATTAGTAAATGAAGTTATTTTTAACCAAATCTTGCTAATTCTAAATGCTCATACAAATTAACAAATTGGAAAATTAGCTTGCCTCAAAATAATCGATAAATTTCTCATTATTCTCAAGTTCAAAGTACCTACTACATCATTAAACTCTTAAAAAACAAAAAGTCTACCCAGAATTCAGAATCTAATTTACTAAAATAAAATGCGACAGCACCATACAAGTATAACCACTGATATATTTAGAATTCGCAAATCTTTTCATCTCAAACTCAAAAGTCCTTCAACTCACGAAAAAGATTCTTATAATGTCATCTATTTACATATTTTACCCAACTACCTAGCCTAATGTACCCCATTATGTAAAATACCTAATACAAAAGCCAAAAAAAAGCTAGACCCGACACCAAGACTTCAACCTAGAGGCTTCAGACAAAAAAAAGTAAACAGAAAAAAAAATATAAAATATCGACTTACTGAATATTTCCATTAAAATTAGCAAACATTAATAAATATTTATATTCATTGTCGGTATTCACAATTCTCATATTGATACTAATAAATACTCAAGTATAAATCATCCTCAGAACAAACCAGAACGCAATTAAATATAGAATTAATTCAATGACTAATACTTACTCTATTTATATACATAATTTATTTATAATATAGTATTTCTAACTACAAAGTATACCTTTTTATTATAGTTAGTAATAGTAATAAAGCAATTAATACAAGAAATGTAAATCGTTCCCAAAAGGAAATAAGTAAATAAAATCGCAGTAACCAACTATTGACCTTCATTACAGAATATAACTATACCTAGTATATTTGATCGTAAATGTGCTCGGTAATAAGAGATTTTTAAATTATGAATAAAATTTTATTACCATCACAAAAATCCTACCCTACAAATACAATAAGTAGGGTACAACTATTCAAATAAAGTGACCCAGATAGTGACAGATCATCAGAGTTTTATTTCCTCTAACCTTTCTACTATTAATTATGACAATCATCAGAAACTATAAACAATACCTATTTATTGCAATTTAATAGAGAAATCTCTCATTTTTAGCAATTCTTAAACTGTGTCTAAATTCTAAAATCGACTCCTAATTCTCAAAATTATCCCATATTATAAGAAGCATACTAATGCTGGTAAACCCCAATTGACTCTTTTCAATTTCAAGATATTACATAAAATTGTGTAAAAGAAAGTCCTTCGGAAATAAACAAGACTTTGAAGCAAAACTGTGTCGCTCGAATCATAAAAATCCACCAAAAGAATGTTGATCCACGTGCAGCCCAAATCTTTTCAAAAAACCAAAAAAAAATCTCTTATCTAACTAAAATGCTGACTCCATATCTATTCTATAATACAACCAGTAAACTAAAAACCTTTGTATCATCTACAGTAAATTATACTCATAGTAGTATTTCTCAGCTTCATTTTGCTGATATTACAGATACTTATAGTATAACTTCCCTCTGCCTGCCAAAAACAAAATCTATACAAAATGCAAAATACAAATATCACACCTAATAACTTCAAAACCTAAACAATCGACCCAATAAAAATACAACCTAGTAGGTATTGTACTATTACTTTTTACATAAACCATCAAATTCGTCGCCGTCGCCGCCTTGTCTCCGAATTAAATATTTACTTTAATCGCCTTACTTCAATAGTACAATGAACAATAAGTCATAAAAACAAATACCTAACTTATACCTTACTGACTTACATACTCTTAAAGTTAGAAACTAGTTTAAAAATATTCTACTACCCACAGCTTGTAATATCACTAATAAAGAAAAAAAAAAGAAAAAAGGGACACTTTATTATGTAAAGCTGCATAGAAATGCATAAAATGGAGGCTTTCTAAACAATTTATTCTCATGACCAATTGACTTTTAAAAGCCCATTTATGAAAGTACTTACATACTCATCCTCAACATAAAGGTAACAGGTTGGATAATCCTTTCTCCAAATCTCATAAAGGGCCGAATAGCTCACCCTCCTCTTCGGTTTCACATTTGGACCAACCATTTTTGATTTCTCAAATCCAGACTTTACGTAATTATTCAGGGGTTTCTGATGAACCGACTCGAAAGCACAACTTACAATACTCATGATAATAATAATCAATTATCGATTCAAAATATCTTTCTCTGATTACCAAGTTTATCGAAAATCTTTAAAAAATGGAACAGTCTCACTTCACAATAATAAATGTACCAAGAAATGCAAAAAATGTCTGAACTTTCGACTACTTTCGCAATTATGCAATTGCACAATTATGTAATGATCTCTGTCTTCTCTGTCTATCTTTTCGAGACACTGTGGGGACTCAAGTTTTGCTCGGAAACTGCGAGCAAGAATCGCAATAACCTGTCTTTAAATACAAAAAATCCACAAATAAAATCCGCCGTCCGTCCCGTCCTATATAAGTATTTAGGTATGCAAAACCAAAACTTGGCTCTATTTTACTCCAGACCCCCTTGAACATAGCACCAACATTAGGC
Organism: Nanhermannia cf. coronata Gr-Ori-00579; assembly: GCA_034699045.1. Lineage (NCBI taxonomy): Eukaryota > Metazoa > Arthropoda > Arachnida > Sarcoptiformes > Nanhermanniidae > Nanhermannia > Nanhermannia cf. coronata Gr-Ori-00579. The sequence continues at coordinate 8,055 of JAQIXA010001386.1, read as the reverse complement.
ATTTAGTATTAACACTTTACTAACTAGTAATAGCATAAAATACAGAGATAGAATACAGCCTGAAATTTTTTTTAGGTAGTTAGTTAAACACAATAGTAAACTCTAAATAATACCTATCAGTATCTGTATATTTTCAAAATAATAGAATAATATGGTTGTACTGGTATGTACAAAAGCATAGGGACAAGTTTGAGCAAGGAAAGGATTCAAGGATTTTTCTTTCTCTACTAATCGTCTACTTACTTATAATAAAATCAAATGAACCATTCTGCTAATAATACATACCTACTTACTAATAACTTTACAGATATTCCAGAGAAATATAGACATTAGTTTAAAACCAAGTTATAACCATAAAAATCCTAGCACATACAGACACATAATTTTTCAGGAAATTGAATAATCTGAATCTGAAATCAAATATCCTTATCCTACGCTCGTAAAATCGAATCTCAGCCTTGAACTTGTCCTAATGTCTAATGTCTAATGGTTACTAGACAATCTCAAAATTATCCTAATAGTCTCAAAATTATCTTAAAAATTCTCATCTCTAATCCTAATTATGAGCTTCGCTGGTCGCTGATTTTTTAAATAATTAATATTTACCATTTTACAATAATAAAAAAACAATTTGAATTTGAATATAAATAGACCTGCTACTTGAAAATCAATCTATAAATAGCTCTCAATAATAATTGTAATTGTAACAAAAGAGTTAAAAATCAACATCACGTTTAAATTTTTGTTAAAAATTCAATTTAAATATCTACTTGAAGTGTAATCCATTATAATGTAATGTAATGTAAGTTTACTAATAAAAAATTTACAAGAACTTTCTTTGTTATTATAATTATACACACTTAAAATTGCAAAAATAAAATGCGTTTTTACGATATATAATTTCCTAAATCAAATCAACCACATATAATAAAGCAACTCCTAATCAAACCCATCGTATAATCCATCCCATAAAAAACTAAACGCTTACTTTGAAATACCTAACTGGAAACTGCGAAGTATATTACTTAAATATTAATCAATGTCTATTTAACAACTAGGTATAGCTTTACTACTGACTGGGGAATTAAACAGGATTTCAATAGTCTGCTACGGAGTCAGGAAAATTTTAAAAAATGATAAATACATCAGCAAAACTAATATTAGAAATCACCCTTTTAGTAGTTTACGGTTTTATTAATATCTTTGAAAATCCTAAAAATAACGTAATCTTGTAGAAACTAGTTTTAATGCCTAATCCTCTAATAAAATTGCATTCTATATGACTTGCTAACTTGCTAATTACTTGCTAACGAGTCTAATAATTTTAATCAAATCTCATTGTTCCCTAAAAATAAATCTACGCCTACGCCTACACCATCAACTCGAGAACGCATAAAACCATTATTCATCTCATTTCTTAAAAAAATAAGACAAAAAAGTGCGACAACACAACACATGCTTCAACTTTATCCTAGTAAAAAAGGTCAAGAACGAAAATATGATCATCATTTCAAGATATCAAGCCTCAAGCCAAGATAATCTATCTTTCTGATTCCAGAATGCGAATTTGGCCAAGTTCCCTTCTTTTTTAGTAGGGTACAAGACAAATTTTTCAATCACGCCTCAAATCAAGCTAAATTTAAAATGAGAAATATAAACGACGACAGCCAACCCATTTGAACTTCAAAAGAAAAAAATTATTTAATCTAAATAAACGAGCAGTAAAAAGTAAACTGATTCAAATTTTGAAAACTTTATGATTTCTCCTCATACTACAAATCTGTTCGATAGGTTAAAGACATAATAATGAAAATGAAGTGAACTTTTTTGCATTCTTATACATCTTTAAAAATCTATTTCTGCACTGCATTTACATTCCAACATAACACTACTCGTACTAACTACTAACACCACCACCTATTCAGAAACTCCATTGCTCCATTCGTTCAATAAATAAACATCTAATTAAAATAAACTAACCCAAGTATCAGTAGAAGCCGTATTATAAAGATAGTTTAACTATATAGTACACACATTCGGAAAATGCAAAATTTGAACATTTTGGTTTTGGCACAAGAACTCAATTCCAAGGGCAAAACTCAATAATCAAAATCACAAACTTAACAAATTTAAATATAACACCTAGGTATAATGCCAGTATAGTAGTATAATAATCAATTTTACCAGAGTGTTAAAGTTTAGAGGTAAAAGCGGACAAAATTGATAAATATTTATAAATCCATAAATACAGTATAGGCTCTCTAGGGAATTCCAAAAAAGTTTACATTTATTAATCTCTGGAGCCTCATTAAATAAACTCATGTTTATAAATTTTTATCTGAATATACCTATATACAAGTAATGTATACAAAAGCCAAAACTTTTCCATTTCATATCATTCAAATCAAAACTTTTTCAATTTACAAAATTCAATTCTAAAATTTCAGATTCAGGTAAAATACATAATATCCTAGCTCTAATTTAATTCAGAAAGTGAAATGAGCAAATAAAAACCATTAAATTAAAATAAATTAGCATTCATACCTTAGCTCGATCCAAACATTAAAAAAACATTATTCCAAAAAGAAAGAGAAAAACAGGAAATCTCTATAGGCAAATCAAATCGATCTAATAAAACTACCAGATATGTAGATAGATAGATTGAAATCTAATTAAATCTAAAACTAGCAGTCTCCAGGATCTAGTAGATTTGCTACTGATCAATTCGAATGACGCACTACTTATCTTGAGAACTGTGTAAATCTATGAGAAGCAAAAAAAATGTAATTTTATTTCAAATTAAACACCCACATATAAGGAAGGTATCACTAACTAAATTGACTTGACTCAATTTCCTTTTCACTACCCTGATCTAATATTGAGATTGAGATGATACCCTGCTGATAATTTAGTTATTATTTATTTTAAAATCTTACAACTATAAAACTAAAAATAATGCTGGTAGAACATGCAATACCCATAAAACTCTCATCGAAATCAAAAAGAAAAAATCTAATTTTAAATACCCTCTGACTTATCTATCTCCTTCAAAAAATTCTGAAGAAAAAAAAAAGTCTCGAGTCAAGTCCATGACAAGTTTTTTTTACCCTGTAAAACTGATTTTTTTCTGCCTGTCAAGTCCAAGGAGCGTGTCGCCAATGTCCTAACCAACCAATGTCAATGTTAAGTGAGGTTATTATAGAGAAAAAATTGATGCTATTTCGAATGTACCTATATCTCCTTAATTTTTTTTAGCTCGCGCTCGCACTCACATAAAACAAATCGTAAGAAGCCATAAATAACTATAAAAAACAGTAAAAAAAAACTAAATATTAAAGTAGCTTGATTAAAAGTTAGGTTATCGTGCGAGCGAAGCGAGCTCTTACATTCAACTTTGCTTGCACTTTGTCCGTCTGTCTGTCTGTATGTATGTCCGCGGCATAACTCGAAAACTGCTTGACCGATCTTGACCAAATTTGGTATGAAGGACCCTTGTAGAGCCTAGTTGTGCATGCTCAAAAAAAATTTCAGATGCCCCATCACTTGGGGTCACGGGGACCCTTTAAGTGTTCCCCATGTTAATCAAATGGAAAAAATCAAAAAATGAGGTCTAAGTGGCTATAGGGGTAATCGATGACGGAGAATCCGAATTTGACCTCCGTTTGACCCGGGAGTTGACCTTTGACCCCGAAAAATGGGGTGAATTGAGACGTTTTCAACGCTTTGCTCGCACAATTTATAATCAACTCTAGTGAGTTGATTAAAGCCTAGTTTTAAAATATTTTTGGAAAGATCTTAATGTTTGAAGATTTAGAATTGAAATTGCCTTTCAATACTATATTTGTATTTAAAAAATAGAAACGCGCGAGCTTTCCTCATACTTACAAGATGATTTTATTATATATTTTTATATTTATTCTACAAAAACCCGAGCCAAATCTCGCTAAAACCCAATGTAAATGCTCAGGAATCTTTAACTTGCAATAACTGATAACCTCTAAAATATTGTTGCTGAACATTAACATTTTTAAAATGTGAACATGTCAGTGTCAATATCGTCAATTATATATCACTAGTACCAAGCAAGCAGTAAAAATCTAAAAATTCTAGCAAATCAATGGTTCACTAATAGACGAAGAAAGGCCAAGAAAAAATTACATGATTAATTACATAAGGGTAAGAACTCGAAAAGTAATAAAAAAAAAGTTCTAAACATAGATTATCATCCAAGTGTCTTTGCAATATTGCAAATACCTATTCTATAGTCAGTATAATATATCAGTATTATCAATGCAATAATTAGCATAGATAAAACTCAAAATTTCTGCAAATGCAGAAACAAGGCACATTAGAGAACAAGTTGTAAAAAAAAAGAGTTAAAAGTTCTAAAAATATCTTTTTTATAACCAATGTTTATACCCAATTCCGAAACCAAAAATCTATCAAGTACTTGAAAAGTACATGACTCAATCTTTAATCCTGAGGAAAAAATTTGCATTTACAAACTTCTACATTATTATCTGCTGGTATTTCAAGAGTGCAAAATTTGAAATATTCTTTAGTAAACAAATCAAATCAGAAATTGTTATCTATACAACTGTTAAATACGAGCAGTAAAACGATACAAGCTTATTCATAAACCATAAGCTTTAATGAAATTATCAATCTCTTTAAAACTGGACCATTTTTTATAGGTAGGGTACCCTACATTATATTTTGATTGAATTGAAGTAAATTGTTTGTATAAATAGAATTCTTTGAAACATAAGAAAGTAAGAAATGAATTAAAATGATAAGCTCGTTTATGATAATTGATAATAAATTAAAATCTCAATATACATTAAAGAAATGCGTAGATATCCATATATAAGGCAGTAAAATTATATTGAAAAAAAATATATTGAAAAACAGAAAAGTCCTGATTAGGTATAGGGATTCGAAACTGTCAACATGAGCTGTAGCAAATGGCCAAGGTCCAAAATATTTACTGCCTTATAATAAAAAGGCAATTACATTTTTTAGTCATAAAAAAATTTACAAAAGACAAACAATTAAATATAGTGCCATAATTAACTTGAATTTAGAAAAGAGAAATTAAAACAGAAATCAAAATAACTGCAGACCATCTGCAGAAAAAAATTCTTTACAAATCAAAAAAGTGTCCAAAAATCAGAATTCAGATTCAGGTCCAAAATAAACCTATCTGTCAGCAATTACAAAACCTATGTTAATAGAACCTAATTTCATATCTTGTTGTAGTAAAATTACTCCTCTAGTAAGTCACTCTAGTGACTTTTCAAGCCGATATTATTTTATGCATTTTGTAAATGACCATACTCCATATTAACCCAGTTTACCGTTTTCATTTTTCATTATTCGGCCTTAAATTAAGGAAGCAATATCCATTTAAAGAACAACGAACTAAACCAAATTATTATGCATGCATGTTACAATTACAATTTAAAATACTCCAACTACTGCAATGTAATATGAAAATATGAACGGAAATAAGTCTCGTGTCTAAAATTACTAGGTTTGTAGAAAAAATTATCGAATTCGAATTACTAGGTATATGGTATAATACGAGTATAGTACAATTTCTGCAGTAAAACTTAATTAGAAAAATTTAACTATCAAATAACTGTAAGCTCAATTTTCAGCTATGACTTAAATAGAAATTGTCATTAACTTCATTTACTTAGCAATTACTTCGATCTTCTATCTGTGTAGTATTAATGCACAATATACTGTATGTAGTAAATTTTAAAATTTAATTATAGGTAATAATAAAAATAACTTACCATCGCTTGTTCAATTTTATTATCAATCGCCACAGTATTACCACCGGAAGAACTGTAAGTGTAATAAAAAAAAAGAAAAAAAATTAATAAAACACCTTGATCGTTGATCCTTGTGGAAAAATACAACACAACATTACTAGACTAAAGATATTATTTAATATCTATTATCAATATCAATAATTTATAGATATATCAAAAGCCTAATAACTAATACCATTAAAAGTATATTTTTAAAGATCTCACTGATTCATAAAAAAATTATTCTACCTTTTTGACTTTATGAATTACATATATAAATTATTATAACATGATTCTATCTCTCTGGTCTTTGACTAGACTTGATTTTATGAATGACGCCAATTCAAATAACCTTTGAAACTGTACTGAAATGCTCCATTATTATTCATCCTACTAAAGTTAATTTTAATAATTTGTGCAGAGGAAAATTGATTAACACCTCCATTTCTCGAAAAAATATGAATCACAATCACAATCCTGATACATATTATCTATTCTTAAGCTTCAAGTAGGTAATCAGCTGAAGCTGAACAGCATAAATAAACATTTCAATTTATTCTTATTCTATTTTCTAAAATAAATTACCTCAAAAAATCAAATCATTTAAATCAGTTACAGGTTATGATACGTCAGTAGAATTAATTTAATAAGGTTAAGGTATCTGTTTAAATCAATTTTATTTTAGAAAATGTAAAATGAGTCAAACATAAAAATTCTAATTCTGTAGTCTACAATTCAACCGGCTTTGAAGTAATCATATTATATTTGAGATTACTCATACCTACCTAACTAAATAACATATTGTTAATTCTCATTTCAAGAGGTCTAAAATTACAATCTTTGCTCAATCAGACCTTACAAGGCAACAAATACAAATATGTAGCTAATCATAAAAATAGCAAAATAAGTAGAGAAAACTTATTCGGCTTTCAACTTCCAGTCTCAAAACTGGATTAAACTAGTTTTTTTTTATTTTATTTGTAGAAACAACTTACCATTCAAATCTAATTTTTTATTTATTAGCTATGTTATTAACTAGGTATATTTATTTATGTACTGGTACTGGTATTACTGATTTTATTTACTGTTAATACTTAGCTATTCTGTAATAGCTAGCAAATTCTCATTTCTTCTTATCGAAAACAAAAATCCATAAAGCATATGCTAAACACATGCTGAAAATTCTCAATTTAACCTTTTGTTTTGACACGACTCACAACCCATTCTAAATTCAAACTCACATATAAAGTCTAACATAATCTAAATCCACAAACTCATAAAAATACATTAAATACATTAATCTTTGCACTATTTATGAGTAGTTGCTATTCATATCGGCTTAGAAATGAATAGAAAGAAACGAATAGAAGAAAAAGGTCAATCTTATCTTCAAGAACTAATATTAGCAACTGTACATATTGCAAATATTTCAAAACCTCAATAGTAATTAATATTGGACTTTAAAAATGAGATTGCATTGCTTTTCTAAATTACTAAAACTAAAAAAATAGAAGCTATTGACTATTGACATTATCTTAATTACTAATAATTACACTACATATGCATATGAGTCGATATTTTATCAAAATTTCGATAAAATATCTTGCTCAATATCCTACTCAATACTTTTAATGTTGTAGTAATATTTCTAGATACTAACAAAAAATGAAATATTGGTACTTACTTAAAATTTATAAAATTTTTGATAAAGCAGTATACATATGGGATAAGGGTATTTTGGTCAAAAAGATCGGCTCGAAGCATACTTGACCACAAACTCAAATCTTGAGTTCGATTAATATTATTTGAATTATTGGGTCCAGATGAAGAAATTCCGCTTGAAGTATTCACCGAATGATTCTCAGCAGCCAAAGTAGACATTTTTACTCAAAAAAATTCATTTCATTCGAAGAAACTGGGGTAGTTAAATAATTTTTGTTTAGTCAATAAAAACACAGTTAGTTCTCTTGTTCAAAATTTCAAAGTCTTTGAAACAATTACCAACTATACTAATAGTTTAAATGTTTAAACCTTCAAACTTTCATCAGAGTCAGAGTCAAATAATAATTTCAAAAGTTTCAAATATCTATTAACATTATAGAGGTTAAAATTAAGGTAGATTTCAAAAAAGATCTCAAATCTACCTCCGTGGTGGAAGCTTTAGGTATGAGTACAAGAATCCGTGCAGTAGATTTGCTAAGTATTTAATACGGAGACAACCGGGTTTGAGTGAGGT
>JAQIXA010001385.1:0-25270 GCA_034699045.1 Nanhermannia cf. coronata Gr-Ori-00579 | reverse complement strand
TACCAAATTTTGACAAAAAAGTATCACCATTTTGTTGGCAGTATAAAATGTCAATTATCACCGGATTTTTTTCTGTGAACGCAAAATTTAGCACAAAACTCGATTTTGATAATGATTTTCACTGCAAAGAGCTCGAAAATTGAAGCGGGAATAATAAGAAATAATCAAAAATCTAGATATTTCACTATTTTAGCCAGTTTATTTATGATATTCGGATCTTGGAGTTGCAAAACTGAAGCGGGAATATTCGAATAACATCAAAAAATTGGCTGAAATAGTAAAATATCAAGATTTATGATTATTTTCGAATATTTCCGCTGCAGTTTTCGAGCTGTTTGCAGTGAAAATCATTATCAAAATCGAGTTTTGAGCCAAATTTTGCGTCGATATTGCACTATAAAAGCTGTGAACAAGATATTGACATTACCTATGTAAAAATCGCAGACCCCCTCTTTGGAACAAGATGTTTTAGAACGAATTTTTTCCTACTTGAAATTTTGTTTAAGAATATCAAGCTATTGGCTATCTATCTCAATTGATATAGGTACCCTACATAATTTAAATAAAGCAAAATTAACTTGTTCAAACAAAAACAGATCTAAAGGATATATATATAGATTTCGGGCCTTTGCAATTTAAACTTAATATAAAAGTCAGAAAGCTCTTTAAACAACTCAAAGATATTCTTTCAAAAACTTTATTGAACTATCCCTATTCTACCCCTAAAAAATATGTATCAAAGTATTAAGTCTAATTAATCAATATTTAGGAACCACAAGAACTGACCGATCCTGGAAAGTATACAAAATTAGTTCAATTGACTGGTAAGCATTTATTTTATATAGGTAGGGTATTTAAAGAAAATTTAAAAAACTAAAATTTTGAAAAACTTATCCTTAGATTTGCATATTGATCTTTTATATGGAGTTGATAGCAATCTTGAATGTGCTGGTAATTATGTAAACTATTTAAGTAATTATTCATATAATAATATAAAATTTCCATTTTTTAGAAAGATTTCTTTGTTGTCGACATGTCAACGGGTTTCCAAAAGTAATTTCAAATTAGCATAATTAGCTACGTATCTTGAGTTATAAATTTTAAAAAAACTTAAGGTTGAGAAGCCCAGTTATGTATACTTAAAACTATGATATAAAAATAATAATATGTATATTTAACATACCAAAATCAAAAAATTTTACTTAAAATTTTGAGGTAGAATTTGAAATTACTCAGAATTTGTGTAAAATATCTACTTTGTATCTAAAATATTTGATCATAGCTTCATGTCTAAAAAATTAGTAAAAATATGATATATTTAGTAAACATACCTACATGAGATATTTTTCATAGATATTAGGTGGTATACAATTCTTTTATTTCGGGGAACTGGGTTTCTCAGCCTTAATATTTATGGATTTTTTTTTAAATTTTTGAAAAATTTAGAATGAAAGTTATAGAGCGGGTTTTTACGGCGTTCACGGAAAGTAATATGAAATTTATTTTTATTATTTTATGTGCAAACAAAGTGAGCTCTTGTTATTCAAATTTTCAATATATTATTCCTCGTAGATGTGGAACCCCGAACATGACATTTGAAATGACTTTACAGAATATTAATAAAAAACACAAGGATGTGAAGCTAATTTATATAACTGGTGATTGGTAATTTTGTAAGATTTTCAAAAGTTTCAAAATTTTGATTTGGTTTAATAAAGCGTAAGTCAAAATGTGTGGACGACTGATGAATATTTTGTAATTAGAACCTTACGTGGAGTTTTTGAAGAAATTGAGGAACATTTTCCGAAAGCTAAACTTGTCTTTACTTTCGGTTAGATTTTAACCCATTTTAGAGTTATATCAGATAATCTGATATATCTTATTATATGGTAGCTAGTTTAAAAGGAATAGTTTGTAAAAGTTTTCATGGAATTTGAAATTTGAAGATATTTTTTTTTAAAATTATTTATCAGAATATAATTTATAACTCTAAATAATATAAAGATTTTTAGATAAATTAACAAATAATTAATGTATTCAAATTTCAAAGCATGGTGTCGATAAACTTTATGCACTATTCCTAATCTAGGTACCCTATGATTAATAAATTTTATACATTAGTACCCTATATATATTTTTTTACTAAAGGTAGCCACGATAATCATCCTGGTAGGTATTATATTAAAATTAAATCTTATATAATGTTGTGTCTTAAAGTATACAAAAGGATCTTTTTCAGACTTTATTTTTAATTGATTAATTTTAGCATACCAATTTTCACCAGAACATATGCAAGCAGGTTTAGAAATTACTATGTATTGTATTGTATGATAGAAGTATATTGCACTTGTTTTAATTATTTTGATGATTATGAATTTTGAATTTTGTAGGAAGATTTGGTTCAGTCAAATTGTATGAACAAATATTCAAATTTCTTTCTAAATGGATTACAAAAGATCAATATAATAATTTTGTTGCGGGTGGATTTTATTCATATAAACCTTTAAATGGACTTAAGGTCATTAGTCTCAATACGTAAGTTAGTAGGTACTTATCATCTAAAAATGCTTTATTTTTTTAAATAATTTTTGAATTTAAAGAAATTACTGTCACGGATATAACCTTTGGATAACCTGTAAGATCTATTTTGTAGTTTCAGGTTTAGCCAAAATGGCCACAGATTCAAAATTTATATACTATAGCAGTATAGATTATTAGGATGTTATCGGATGTGTAGTATAAATTATTACTTAATTTTGTGGCGGTTTTGCCTAACAAAACAACAATATAGTAGGGTACTTGAATATATCTACATTACAATTACAACGAATATGGTTAATTAGATTAATAATTTAATAAAAATTTTACATTTTAGTTGAATACGTCGACACTTCTGAACAACTCTTTTGGTAATTTAAAATACATTTCATAATTTATAAATGGATAAATTAAGTCTGTTTAAAGGTTTATACATGAACTCCAAAAATCAGAAATAGATGGCGATGTAGTTCATATAATTGGTAGTATAGTTCCAGGTCACCCGGTAGAGCATTTTTAAATAATAAAAAACGTTTAATAATTCAAGAGTTGGCAATTAGCCGGTAGAAATTGATTTCATTCAGCAACTGGCAAAAATGGTCATGACCAAATTGGTCCAAATTGCTAGTATACTAAATATGATTTTCTGTATAAATATGCGTATTTAGTAAATAATTTTGATTTTAGAAAAATATACCTTGCCTAATTTGAAATTGAACATATAACACTATATTGGTGTCTTAAGTAAAATCCATGGTAAGCCAAGGCACTCTAAGGCCATTTTGACCAGTAAATCGGTTCCTTTTGGTCAGCCATATTGACCATTATTGGCCAGTTCATTTTAGCTGGTTGTGCAATTTTGCTAATAACTAAATAATATTATAGGCATGCGACAAATATTGGAGCAAAAATTACTATGCAATAATCACCAGGTTCAAGAATATAATTCGGGGTCAATTTTTCGGCTATACACATTACGACGAGTTTAAATTATATTATGATCCAGTGACCAAAGAACCAATGAGTGGTTCATTTATTGGAGGATCCTTATCTTCATATAACATACACAAATTCAATAATCCTGGTTATAAAGTATACTCATTAGACGGCGAGCGAGGAAATGACTCGAGCTGGCACGTGTTTGATTTTGAAAGTTGGATTTTTGACTTGAATGAAGCAAACAAACAACCTGAGAAAAAACCCAATTGGTTTAAACTATATAGTGCGAGAGATTTTTATAAAATTCCAGATATGACGCCAAAAAGCTTGGATATCCTTGTCAATAAATTAGCTGAGAGGAAATCACTTTTTGATGACTATTATCAGTAAGATATTTTTGAATTTTTATGATTTTCATTGATTTTTATGATGAATTTTGGGCAATATTTAGATTTTCATTTAAAGTAAACGATTCTAAAGCCATTGGAAGTTGTGATGTGACGTGTCATAAAAATGCATTATGCGCAATGGTTCAACCATATGTCGGAAATGTAATTTTAATTTTAACTAATTATAGATACTTTATATATAGAGTGATTTATAAATGAGTATAATTAATTCAATTCAATCATAATATTCTTAATATTTATAATATACCCAAAAAATAATATTCGGCTTTCAGGCTAAACCCCATATAAAGGCCAGAAAGCTCATTTTATAATCCGAAGATATCGTCATTTGTTGACATTTTTATTAAGATTCAATTTTGATTTGTTTTTGTCAATGTACCAAAAAGGCGATTTCTTAAAAAAATCAATTTTTTTAGATTTCGATATTTCAATAAAATTTTGGTTCAAAAGCGCATTTTTAAAAATGTTTTTGAATTTTAAATGTTTGTCTCAAAATTTTAAAATATTTTATATTTTATATTTTATTTATTTATAGTTTGATATTTTATTTACAAATCATTTCACTCTTTTGAGCTGATATTATTCATTTAAAAACCACTCTGTTATACTTATATGCTTTTTAATTATAAACTTTTTTATGTTTGATATTAAGCTTGACCAATGCAAAATAATACAAACTAAAGTTGATGGCTCAGATATAGGTAATATATATTAAAATTTTATTTTAAATAACTAAACGAAAGTATCTATTATATAATAATCTAATCAAAAATTTACAATTTTTAGAGGCCAAAAAAGTAGAGATTGCAGATAAGTTAAAACCTAAAGAAATTTCGAAAACTAGCTTAAAAGAAATGGCAAAAGAAATCAAATCTTAAATAATTTAAATCAATATTCAATTAAAGTATATAATTTTTTACTAGTTTTACATAAAATTTTAAAAATAAAGGGCATAATATTTTGTTATTTATGTACAATATATATATTGTTAATATGTATTTCCATGTTTTATTTTGCAAATAAATTTTTTCAAAATCTCTGCAATAAAAACAAAAATTGAAATAAAAATCATAAAAATATAAATGACAAAAACTATCGAATTTTGAGAATTCAGTGACATTTTTTGAAAACCTTCCAGATTAGAATTTAATTTAGACATTTCGACAGTTCCTTTCAATTTCCAGGTTTCTTTCTCAAAATTAAATAAAAATGTATGAATCCCCGCTTGAAATAACTGATAATATTTATTTAAAAATAGATTAGAAATGATTCCATAAAATTGTGGAATATTTGTGAATTTTGCAAATGTTTTGAGTGTTTTATAGCATTTACAGTTTGTCATACATTTGGCTTCTAAAATTGCTTGAAAATAATCTGCCACTTTGACCTCAACATCTTTGGTCGAATTTGTTCCCAAAATTTGAGCCACACGGTATAAAGACCAAGTTTTAATATCTTGATGAGAAATTTCAATATTCTTTTCAAAGTCTTCAATTTTACCGCCATTTTTGGTAAAGATTTTGAGAACATATTGATGTGATTCATTGGTAAAAAATTTAAATTTATATCCAGCATTTAGTAGTTCTTTAAAATTTTCATAAATCCTCTGTTTAAATGGCAAAATTGAAGTTGATGTAAAATAAGTATCATAATACACATTCAATAATATGCAAATAAAGATCCATAAAATGATCAAAAGTCGATATTTCTGGGCAATTATGCCCTGTCTTAGTAAATATGCAAATATTACAAAGAGTTGATTTACCCGCGAATTTACAAATTCTACCAAAGCTAATAGGAATACAGAAAGTATGATCGAAATACAGCTAAAAATATCGAATGGAAATTTCCACTTGAATGTTTCAAATTTGACGGTTTTTTCGCAATAAAATAAAATCCGCTCATCTTCATGGCTATATGTATAGTGTTGTGTATATTGAAATACAACCTCAGCAAAACCGAAAAATGTACCTGTAGAATGTTCATATTTCCCGGAATTTCGTAGGACTACTCCATATGAATAATTATAAAATAAGACTAAATGATGATAGATTATTAAAGGCGGGTAACTATTTCCAAAATCTAAACGACCATTTTGTTTAAAATTTAAATTACTTAGGGTAATATCTGCTGCATTGGATTGAAAATCTACAGGGAATTTTTGCCCATTCGACAGCAAATTTTCATGAAAATTGACCAAAATTTTAAAATTTACCATTTTTGACGAGATTTTTTTAATTTTTTGATGCTCGCAAATTAAACATAGATGGAAATATGTAGAATCATAGTAAACTATTAGTCTTGAATGAAACTCAAGTAAGATCGAGTAATAATTAAATAAGCCATCTAGAGCTATTTTAAAATTTGTATTTGAATACAGGGCAATGTGTATTGATATTTTTTGAGGAAATTGACTTTGGTGTAACCAGAAGTAATATTCGGAATAAAAGGGGTTTATAGTTAAATGTATGATTTTAATAGGATTTTTGCCAAGAAAAGGAACTTTTCCTTTTATTCGAGGGATATATATGTATGATATATAAATCTGACAATTTTTTTCGGCAAGTTTAGAAAGCAATTGAGATTCTTGATCAGATTGTGAATAATTATCAAGCCTGACCCAAGTTGTTATCTTATAAAGAAAATTTAAATTTGAAAAGTCGAAATTTTTTAAAAATATTTCATGTCCGTATATGAGAGTTAAATAGACAAAAATTAAAAATTTACAAGAATTGGACATTTTGTGAAATTTCTAGAAATCTATATTAGATTATAATAAGTAGGGTACCTTATCCATATTTATGAAATACATTTAGTGTAGATGCATTATAATGCGCGAAATATACTTATTGTTAATGAGATAAGTACAAACAAGAAATTTTTAAATACCTATATACTTAATACAACTCTTATAAATTGTAAAAGCCTTTTATAAAGCTTTTAAAATCTTGAAAAAAATAACAAATATTTGCATTTTGTAAAATTATGCTTACCTTAATCTTATAATAATAATTTAATAATATAAAGTCTATATTTGTCCTTGTCATAATTAAACTAAGGCGAGTTTATTGTATCGATTAAAAAACCTAAGTCTAACCCAAAATTATCCAAAAAAGGGGTTAAAATATGACGAAGCATTTTTGAATGTAATCGAGGATTTGCACAGGAGAACATAACAATTATAAAGATTGATGCATATATGGAATATTTGTAAAAAATTTTGACCAAAAGGCTATGGCCATCTGAATTGAGCATTCGAGGTAATCTCTCTATGCTTTAACAAGAGAGAATTTAAAAAAACGTAATGTGATTTCTAAAATAACAATAACAAAATAACATTTATTTAAACAATATAAACACCATAATTTATCAATATAACTAAATAAATGTAAATAATCGATGACTTTCTCTAAAATTTCATTCATTAATGTATCAACCAATCAAGATATAATTTATTATTCATGATTAGTTTTTTATAAATAACATTTACTAAAAAATATAAAAAGAATGTTAATTTTTTACAAAAAGAATGATTTATAGTAAATTATTGTTGTTCGCGTTAATTTTGAATGCAAATTATAAGGTTTTAATAATATATTCATATATATATATATAGATAAATAAAAAATTTAAATTATTTAAAAAAAGTTTTTACAATCAAAACGAGTCAAAAGAGGTGATTTAAGCTTTACAAATTTTATAAAATAATGTTATATTTATTAGAAAATATGTATTGACATTGATAAAGGTATCCTTGATCGACCATATGAATTTCTGGGTAATCTCCTAAGTGTAAATAAATCCGCGAAAGCCAACGAAGGTAATATTTTTTTCTCAAAAATTTCCATAATCTGATGTAATTAAAAGGTAAAATATATAAAATTTCTAGACTTTTTGAAAACGGTCTTGCAAAGAAATGAAACACTCGCTAAAACTGGAGCAGGTTATTCTGCGTGAAATAAAATATAATATATTTTATAATTAAAGTTTACAAGTAGATTTTCCAACCGGGGAAATTATGCATAAGACAAATTTAATTAGCAATTATTTGCAAACACAACTTTTATCTGATCCACTTTTTCAATTGGACCCAGTTGGTTGGTAACTTTCGAAATTTTAAATTAAATTTTGATATTAATTCTAAAGATTGATTGTTTTGATCAATTTTTTTCAAATTTAGCTCAATATTTTTTAACTGGCAGAACTACATCGCAAATTTCTCAAGGTAAAATGAATATTTGAAGTTATTGGTGATTACATAATAACAAAAAGCCTACCCGACAGTTTGAAGTTATGATTTTAACTCATAATATTATACCTACCGAATAAGACGCTATAATTATTAATAGTCTTTATATTTTTAATAGTTAAATATTTATCAATATTAAAAATGAGATTAATTAAGAAAGTTTATTTCAGTATGTATTTTTAGCTTTTTCGGTTATGATATTGTCGGTAAAAGAACGCCTAAATATATTTATAATGAAAAATTAAATTTTTAGGTGCAATTTGCCAAAGCTCTGAAATGATGGTCTCGTTTCTTCAAAATCAAGTAAATAATGATTATAGCCAAAATATATAGCCAATATTAAGATTGATTCATCCGAAAGCAAGATATCCTAATCTTGAAATCTTGATTCTTGTTTTCGAACAATTTCTTGGTTTTTAATCTAGGTATCCATTATATTAAGCACCCTTCTTAAATAACATTTTTTTAAAACTTTTTGCAAATAAGATAAGGAAAGGGAAAGAGCCAGAACTTGAAATAATTACAAGGATGTATGACCTATGCAAGCAGTTACTTGTTAATGCCGGAAGTAAACTTTTTAATTTTTTAAAATTTCCAAATGTCAATTTAGACCTATTTTAAATCTTTCAAGTCACAACTCAGGCTGTATGCGAAGGTTCGAATTTTATAAATTATCAGTTAATACAATACAATACTTATCAAGTTCTTTTAAACTTAATTTTGAAAGGTTTCATAGATAGATCTGGTCCGATTTTCTATTATATTATGAAACACAAACCTCAATTGACAGCGACATCTTTTGTGGGCGTAGCACTTCAACAAGGTACATTACTCATTTACATAAATTTACATAAATTTACATAAATAGAGTAAAATTGGCGATAATTTTAAGTTATAAGATTCTTTTATCTATATATTTAATAAGAGGTTACCCTATATGAAAGTTTACTATATTTTCAATAATTATGTTAATTTAAAAATTTCATTATACAATTTTTTCGGAAAGTTTCTACATGTAAGAAATATTCAATATTCTATTGCATACATATTTTCATTTATTAAATTTTTCTTTTTACAGCTGGCTGTTCCGGAGATTTACCAGCATATGCAATTGCAGATATAGACGATGACCCAAAAATAAAAATGCCATCAGGATCTGTAAGAATCTCATAGAATATATTCGGCTTTCAGGCTTTTGCATATTATACCGCATAGAATACAATTCCCAGAGAGCTTCTTATATTAAAATCATATAGATATCGTTTTAATTTTATTAAATAATTCAAAAAATTTTTGCTCAATTTTTAGACTCCAGGGATAATTAAGGACCCAAATTCTTATACAAAAATACTACACCTCTCAGGTTTGGCCTTGAATCTATATATATACTATCTATATTAGGCATTTTGCAAAAATTTAAAATTACAAAGTTTATTTACTGATAATCATTCTATTATGTCAGATCTTCATATCGATATGAGTTATAAACCTCAGGGTAATGCAGAATGTCCTGAGCGATTTTTGTGCTGTCGTATCAATAGTGGACTACCCACTGTAAATTCATTTATTAATATTTATTCAAATATTTTTATAAAATCATAATTTTTAATTCAAACTCCAAAATTTCATTGCCTTCGAAAGGTCAAACAGTGTAAAAAATCTATGAAAAATTAGGTTTAAATTTTTCAAACCTTACAAACTGATATTTTTATGAATACGGATATTTCCTATTTAATTGGTGTTTTGGACCATTGGTTCAAAAATTTCCAAATCCTCGAGATATTTTTTTTACAATTTTTGAATTCATGTGCACTATATATTGTTATCTACATATAAATTAATACATATAGGTACCCAACTAGTTACTATGTTTCTATATTGTGTATCTGAAAATGTAATTATTTTTTAAAAATTAGAACGGGAGTTCTGGTGCAGGCCATTTTGGGAGTCATGCAAGGTGCCTAAATATTCTCCTTGATTATATTATTAGTTAGGTATTATTTTATAGATATTTAATTTTATAGTAATATTTTTATAGATGCGGAACACCATTTCATACATTGCAAAAAACTTTAAAACACATAAAAAATACTCATAAGGATATCCAGCTAATTTATCTGACGGGAGACATGTAAACGAGATTTTTTTTATTAGGGGGTATTCTTATCTCTTTGTTAATGTTAAATTCGAAACCATATTTAAAGCTAATTTGAGAAGGAAATCTAGCATTTTAAAAATGAAATAAGAATATAACCATGATCTAAATGTACAATGTTTTTTTTGTTACTGTATAAAATATCATTTTATTTTGATTTTTAGAGTTTCTCAAAATACTTGGAGCACGGGTAATACATAAGTCCATTTAATTTTAGGATCATGATATATTTTTATTATTGAAAAGTATTAAATTACAGATGAAGAACAAATCTCAAACACAATTCAAAAGGTTTTCATTGATATAAAAACCTATTTGCCTAAAGCTCATTTGATTTATACGTAATTAAATTATATAATAATATCATAGTAAAATTATGCAAAAAATAATAATTTGAATTCATAATTATTAGATTCGGAACACATGATAATAATCCTGGTATATTTTTAAAGCTTTATTAAAGTATTTAAGGAATTATAAAGTATTTTATTTTAATAAGCATTTCAATTCCCACCTGATAATATGCGAGCTGGTAAATTTTATTTTCAAAAAATTTAGAATTTAAGATAAAAAAACACTATTAATCAAAATTCAGATCAACTCTTTACATCTCAAGATTTAGTATAATATTCAAAATAATATTTTGTTTAGATCGTTTCGGATCAATAAAATTGTATGATTCAATTCAAAATGATCTGCACAGTTCAAAACCTGAGAAAAATAATTATATTCCTGGAGGATTTTATGCTTTTAAGCCAAATAACCGGCTTAAAGTGTTCAGTATAAACACGTATTCATATAATTTAAAATTAAAAATGTTAATTTATATAATAACTTTAGTTTTTAAATATATTTAGAAATTTTTGTCATGGTTACAACTTGTGGACCGCATGTAAGTCAATAGATTTTTGCAAATTTTGATACAACTTATAACTAAAGCCTTTTTTTAACTTTTATAGATGGTAAATTTCAACATTGATTTCTACGAAAATATAAATTTAATATGAAATTTTTAGCATATAATGACCCGTCAGATCAATTAAATTGGTAATTGTACCTATTAAAGTAAAAAATGTAAATATTTAAATATGTTAAAGGTTAGCTGGTGAATTAAAGGTTTGTGAAGCTAATAATCAAGTCGTTCATATCATTGGGCATATCCCACCAGGTTATCAAGTATGCAACCTTATACACAATTCTATTCTTTGATATTTGAAAAATTGAAAGTAAAATCTTATAAGAATTTTAATTTTATGGTTTCGATTCAATTTTTTTAATCTATTTTTCAAATATTTTTCTGATAAATTGCAAATGATTAATTTCATAAAATTTCAAATATTCTAAAAAAAATTTTTAAATTTTTACCAATTTTTAAAACAATTTTCCATTTTTGACGAATTTTGGCCAATTAAATTTTGACAAATATTGCATATAATAAATCTCCAAGGTTGGTAATTTTCAGGATGTCAAGTTTTCAAACCCAGGCTTTTTATCATTCGACCTGAATGTGTGTATTATTTCCAAAATTTGTGTATCAGATACAGATACAATGAACATGTCTAATTTCGAATGTTTTTTCAAATAATACATAAAAGAATTCCTTAAAAAAATTCAAAATTTTGAGTAGGATAACAACAATATTGAAAATAAAAATTATTTCAAATCAAAATGTTTATGAAATTTGGCATTCAATTTTCCAATTATTATGTAGAAAACCTTAATATTTAAAACAATTCTCATTTCTCCATATATATTTGAACAACCCTGTATAATATATAGGCTTGTGACAAAATTTGGAGCAAGAATTACTACACAATTGTAACAAGATTCAAACACATAATTCGAGGACAATTTTTCGGCTATACACATTTGGACGAATTGAAACTTTTTTATGACCCTGTAACAAAAGACCCGATGTCCGCTGTCTTCATAGGAGGATCTCTTTCCTCATATAAAATACAGAAATTGAACAACCCTGGTTATAAAATATATTTAGTAGATGGTGAAAGGAAATTTGAATCATCTTGGCATGTTTTCGATTATGAAAGTTGGGGTTTAGATTTGAATGAAGCAAATAAAACACCTGAAAAAGATTTACTTTGGCAGAAACTCTATAGAGCTCGTGAATTTCATCAAATCCCAAATTTGACACCAAGACATTTGGATACAGCGATTAATAATTTGGCTAAAAATAAAACGAAATTCAATCTATATCATCAGTAAACAAATTTTCTTTAGACTTAAAGCAATATTTTCTGACAAAATTTCATTTTTTACAGATTTGCTCACAAATTAAATGACAAGTCCTCAATCGAGGAATGTGATGATGCTTGTATGAAATATTATTTGTGTATAATGGTCCAACCCTTTATGGGTCAGGTAATAAACTACTGTTTTTTTTTAAAGTCGGCCAGATTTATATCTAAACTAAACATATGATTATGAAAATTATCAATACTTATATAGGTCTTCCAAATCAAATACATATCCTTTTAATATACCCTTATCATTGAGCCATTTTTGCGGCGAAAGACGATTAGATGATCCTAAATGCTGGGATATTCGATATTTTTTAAATCTAAAATATTAATGAGTTCTGTCAATTAAAACAACATTAGATATAGACCACATTAGTCTTTTAACAGAATGTACCTAAAAGTCTAGCCCAGAAAAGTTTGCGATTTTCTACTTTGCATATGTTTTATCATTATTTTTCATACAGCTAAGAAATCTAGATGATAATTTTATGATCAAATTGGCCATTTATGGAACTTTATCTTCAATTACAGTTTTATAATCACAAAAGGGTATTTTCGAATTTCAGGCATTCGCATAATTAATCCAAAAAAGGCAACAAATCCCATTATTAAGATATCATGCGTGTATTATTTAAAAATCTGTAATTTTATTATTTATTCGAATTTCAGATGGAACAGTGTAAAATGATTCAAAGTCAAGTAGTTTCGGAGACAAAAAGTCAAACAGTGATGAGCCAGCCGCAAACAAATTCTTTAACAAAAAGACCCAAAATGTACAATTTTGTATCTAATTCAGAAAATCCAGAATTTTCAGAAAATTTGAGATAAATAAATAATTTTATGCAAAATAATTTTTTATTGTATAAACAGAATAATTTATTATTATTTAAAAACTAACCATAATTAACTGTAATTACAATTATTGAATGAACTTTCTAAAAATGAATAAATTTGTCTAGTACTTGTACTAGAAATTATTTTAAATGAAATATTTAAAATAATTTTTATAATTTTTAATTCAATTGAAATGATTAGAATCAAATTCCTCGTGACAATATATACATTTTATTTTTTAAAGGTTCTTTACTAAAATTTTATTAAAATTTTGAAATAATAACCATGTTATATATTTGTAAATTATTATACAATTAAAGTTATCGATTTCTAATAGGATTTCCAGCCGAGGTTTTTATAATAATTAAATTTATTTCTTTAAAATTTGATCATATATTTGTAAGGGGTACTTGATAAGCCTGATCATTATTTGGAGGATATTTTAAATGGGAGTAGTTACGGTGCAAAAACCAATGAAGGTTATTTTAGCATTGCAATTTTATGTTAATTTAATGCAATAAGTGTTGTTTAATTTAAATATTTAGAATTTTTCACTGATTTACTCAAAGAAAACGAATCAATAAGTATATCAGAGGCTGGTAAGTAAGGGTAAATTAACTTTTTTTAAATTTGGACAACCAATTTTGTATACAGGTTCAATGCCCCTAGCACCTAAAGTAAGTCTAAATTCTGCCACATGTTATCAAATGGCCTTTTTTGGGTGGACTTTGGTCGAAGGGATCTCTTTAAGTACTCCATATAAAGTCATAGAGACTTGAAACATTTTTCATTATATCCGTAGACACATTTAATATGGAAATGCTAAATTATATTTCTGATAAAAATTTAGGATAGATGTAAATAAAAATAAAAAATATAAGCAATGGTTTTTTAAAATACTCAGGAATCAAAAGGGATTCCGTGTAAAATGTGTCTACAAATATAATAAAAAAGTTTCAAGTCTATATGTAGTACTTAAAGAGATCCCTTTGACCAAAGGCCATAATATGATAACATGTGGCAGAATTTAGACTTTATGTATATAAGCTTATTTCCTTAACTCAGTTGGTATTTTGAGCTGGAATTTATTCGAGAAAATTTTGGCTATCTCTAAATATACATACATATTAAAATAATTTGAGGTCAAAATTAGTTCATTTGAAAGAGATTTCTAAAATTAAAAAACGTTTCAGAACCATATCCTTATCTACATTAGCATTTTAAAATTTTGAATTGTGATAATATATTTTAACAACTTATCCTTATTAATATCTTAATACATATTTATTAATAAAGATCAGCCAACTGGAGATGTCATACAGAAATCTAACTTGGTTAACAATTATATTCAATATCAACTTGTGTCTGAGCCAGTTTTTCAACTTGATCCTTTGGGTAAACTACCTATCTAACAAGGCTGGCACATTCGGCTAAAATAAAATTAACAAAATGGATATATTTACGAGTAAATATGTCCTTTCAGTCATTGACCAAAATGACTTTTAGTTTGATTTAATTTTCAAAGAAATTTCATATATGAAGTTTTGAATTTTAGCACAATGGTTTATGCAAGGAAAAGTATCTGGAACATTATCGACTGTGTCTATATGTACATCAGCTGAAAATATCCTTCAATACCTTTTTACTCAGGTTATTTTCTAATAAAAAGATAATTATGTAATAAAATTACAAATTAATGTTTATAAATACTCATATTACCAAATATATTATAATGAACACTGCCTTTGAAATTATTTTAGATTAGGAAATTTAAAGAGCCAGAAGGCGAGCTTATCATAAAAACTTTAGATATTTGCAAAAACATGCTTGTTAAAACAGGAGGTAAGAAATTTTTTGTAGCTAAAACAAAGAGCTAAAATACATATAAATTTATAAGGAACAACTACGGCTGTATGTGAAGGTAATTTTTAATATTTAAACTTAATCTTAACCAAATTATCTGATTTTTCTAATAATTTTAGGCTTGATTAATAAAATTACGCCAATATTTTACTACGTAATCAAACACAGGGTTATGATTTCGCATACAGTATTCTTATCTATTATACTTCAACAAGGTAAGTATTATTAGTCAATCTTCTCTTGAAATTCATTTCAAAATATTTCTTAAAATATTATCTGATAGTTTTATTAAATCAAAATTCCTTTAAATTCTCTAATTTAAGCTGGCTGTTCATCTTCAGATCATCCCCAGTGGAATGTTCTAGAACTACTTAACGAAAATGGCGATGTCAAAGATATTAAGAATCCTGTATGATATTTTAGTAAAAATTTGAAATTTTTTGAATTTTTTGAAAAATAGTATGAAATTTCTTAAAGGATTTTGTAAAAGACCCAAAAGTGTATACAAAAATTTTACATCTATCAGGTAATTTTATTAAAAAATTTCTGAATTATAGGTATTTATTATATCTGAACTCTGAACTCAAGCAAAAAAACATTTATTTTGGATATTTTTATATTCTATTTTAAAATCCCAGATTTTCCTGTTTCAAATGATTTCATATGGAAAAAATTAGTATTTAAAATTGAAAATTCAGATAAAAATACATTAATCAATTATAGCATTTTCTTATTAATGTTAATAAAAAAAGTTAGAATAGGTCAAATTAGGCTATTTTTGGATAAAATATCACTTTATTTATCTCAAATTAAAGTAAACAATCTGTAAAAATCATCATTATATTACAGATCTCCATATTGACCTTCAATATAAATTTCGAGCAAACAGTGAATGGTATTTTATTCTTTAAATTCTTTAAATTAACAAATTATTTTAATAATTTTGTAATTTTGTAGCAGTGACAAATTTTTATGGTTGTTCAAAATATACAAATATATAATTTCCCAATTTTAGCCTTTAATTTATAGTTGTAGATATAATAATGGATTCCCACTTGTAAGTATGCAACTACAAGTTTCTTGAAAAATTTTCATTTTTCGACATGAATTTCAGAACGAGTCACATAAAGCTGGATTTTATGGGCATCATGGAAAGTAGGTACATATAAATAAATTGTGTAATTGCCTTAAAATTGTAATTTAAAATAAAAATCTTCAAATTCAATCAAGATGTGGGACTCCTCATATTTCATTTCAAAAAGCTCTAAAACACATTCAAAATACTCACAAGGATATATCATTGGTGTATTTAACTGGAGATTGGTATAATTTATAAATCTCAAAAAGAAAAAAAATGATTTTTATAATATGCTGATATTAGCGTTTGCCAAAATGCATGGAGTACAACAGAGGAGCAAATTTACACAACTTTAAAATTGGTTTTTGCAGAAATCAAATACCATTTGCCTAAAGCCAATTTGGTCTTTAGTTTTGGTAGATTATATTTATACATACATTATAATATCATTATTATTAACGTTCCAGAATGTAAAAAGATTTTTTTAATATGCAGAATGACATAATTTTAGAAGTCTAACGATATTTTTGACACTTTTGTAGCGTTATGATGAGTTATAAAGGTTTATTTAATAAGTTCAAAAATTTTAATTTATTAAAAGGTTCTTATGACAATCTTCCAGGTAATTATGATTTATATAAAATATAGATTTAAAAAAAAATTATTCCAGCGTATCAGTTTCCACCGGAAAATATGAAAGCAGGTAAGCTTTAGAATGTTTTTTAAAACTTTGACTACTTGTTTAACAAAACCAGCTGTTATTATGAACAAAATCTTTATATTATTTTATAAAAAGCATATTCCCATTTTCAAGCTCATTTAATGTCAAAATATAACGACAGAATTGTCTGAAATGAGGGTAAAAATGTTTCCGAACTATTCCTATATTCATCTCTTTCAAAAACACAAAATAAAATAGACAAATTATCAATAATGACTACACTAATACCGATACCATTTCTAAAGTTAAAATGGTTTTTATAAAATTTCAGAGAGATTTACTGGAGAAAAACTTTACGAATTAATCAATACAGATAAAACAAATTTCAAAATTGAAACTAATAATTATTTACATGGCGGATTTTATTCATTTAAAAAACCTAATAGCAGATTAAAAATTATTAGTCTTAACACGTAAGTTTTTCAAATATAATGTTTGCCTCTAATCCAAGTATACTTTCCAATATAAAACAATTTTATTTAAATTTTTGTATTCAAATTTTAGAAATTTTTGTAATGGCTATAATATGTGGCAGACATTTGGTAAATAATGAGCAGAACTGTACCTAAAATATTAATTAATCGTCTCAAAAATTCTATTTATAGTGTTTACTGATCCATCAGAACAACTTAATTGGTAAAATATATTTATTATTAACATTTTGAATAAAATTTGGTATTTTGTGTGAACACTTACTATTCTACACTATGTCCGTCTGTCTGGTTGTCTGTTTCTCAAAATTACTCACTTTAAGGGCCTTTATAGGCATATGGTCTAGTTGTACCATTTCAATTTTGAAAAATATTAAAAAATGTGTGTATTTATATATTTTTCAAGGTTAGTACTGGAGCTAAGGCGTTCTGAAGCTGCCAATCATTTAGTACACATTATAGGTCACATGTCACCAGGAAATCAAGTATTTTAATTAAATTAAATTTTTATAAATAATTAAATTTTAAATTTCAAGGCTTGTGACAAAACCTGGAGCAAAAATTATTATTTAATTATTACGAGATTTAAAAACTTAATCCGAGGTCAATTTTTTGGCTATACTCATTCAGATGAATTTAAATTATTTTATGATCCGGCTAAAGCGGAAACTCCGATATCCGGAGTATTTATCGGAGGCTCTTTTTCAACTTACAAAATGCAAAAAATGCACAATCCTGGTTATAAAATCTATTCTGTTGATGGTGAAAGAAAATTGGATTCAACTTGGCACGTTTTCGATTATGAAAGTTGGGCTCTAGATTTGAATGAAGCTAATAAAGCACCTGACAGAGACCCAAATTGGTTTAAGCTTTATAGAGCAAGGGAAATTTATGAATTGCCCAATTTGATGCCAAAAAGTTTGGACAATTTAGTGAATAAATTGGCGAAAAATAAAACTCTCTTCAACCTGTATTATAAGTAAAATTTTATTCACCGATACAAAGACCTTAGTTTATCATTAGTAACCTAAATTATATGACTTTTCTATTAGATTTTCGTATAAAATGAAGGATTTGAACCTTTTGGGTGAATGCGATACATCATGCTATAAGACTACATTATGTTTAATTGTTCAGCCATATATGGGCAATGTAAGTTCTCTGCATTTATATTAAGTTGATTCATTGTAATTGAAAATTAATTTGCTTTTAAATGTATAGGTTGATATCTGCAATAATAAATTTCAAAGTAAATTTGAATCTGATAATCAACTAACTTTTAAGATCTATTCGAATATTGAATATACAAACGGGACCACAAAATCTTCCAATAATGCCAGTATACCAGTAAAACGAAATATTTAAATTCAGAATATAATATAATATAATATCATTATCTTAAAGAAATTTTAATTGTCCTAATAATGTTAATTAATAATTTTTCATATTTCTTTATAATTTTTTATTTTAAATAAAATTGCATTCACAACCAATCAATACATAGTTAATATAAAGTGCAATAAATATCTTAAAATGAATTAGAAAGTTTATTTATTTATTTTATTTTGAAATTGTCAATTGACAAGTTTGAAATAAATCTTAAACTATATTCGACATATTCTCTACTATGAAAATAATAGTACATCAAAATTTATACATTATGAAATTTTTGCATGTAATTTTATTTTCATTCATAATTTTGGCTGAAATGGTAAGACTTTTTAAAAATTTAAAATCATATTATGAATTTCATTTTGAAAATTTTGAAATTAGATTAAATTTAATCAAGACGAGTGTTCAGACCTTGTTGAGGAAAAGGATAGTTTTTTAAATGTTGAGGAATGTTTGAAAAAGGTTGATGTTAAGAGATATACGGAGCTTGATCCTGATAAATGGCCTGTAAACCTCTTATTTAAAAATGTCGGAATGGGTGATAGGTTGGAAATATTTGAAATTTGAATCGTTTTTAAGATGATGAAGTCTTTATTTTGACCTAAAAAAATATATCAGAAACCGGATGACATAATCAAATTTCTTAAACGTTTCCAAACTATCTTAATTTAGCTAGTTATAATTTATGATTTATTGAATGTAGTGCTACTCAATGTGTGTCTTTATTGCCAAGAAATTTGTAATTTTTTAAAATTTTGCTAACTTGGTTAATCAATAATTAATATATATTTTTACAAAATATTCCTAGTTCAAACAAGATTTGTCACCAAATTACAATGGAATAAAATTGAGCATCGATACACTAGATATATCTAGAGGGGTGAAGGATATTATCATTTCGAAAACGAAAGAATGCATGAATATATATGGTAAAAAACGTTCAGAATTCTAAAATATTTACTATAAAAGTAGATAGGTACTCATATTAAGATACTAATTTGTATATAGTTGGTGTATAATTGTATTTCTCTTTACGCTTAAATAATAGTTTAAAAAAACATTTTATTTTCGGAAATAGGTGAAAACCTGAAAAGTATCGATGAAGATTGCAACTCAACTCAAAAATTTACAAAATGTTTTTCGGAAGTCTGGAGCAATATTATTGATGTAATTATTAAAAATAAAATTTTTGTTATTTTTTTAACATATCTAAATACAAATTTTCTATCAATTTTATAACCTAATTTTATTAACAATTTTATTACATTACTCTAAAATTTCAAGTCCAAGTTACATTACTTTAATCTAGTATTTAAAAAGTTGGAAAATTTAAGAAAACTACACATAACTAACTATAACTAACTAACTACAAATATTTAAACAAATATATATTTCCTTTTACCTTAATCTTATCAGTATTTTAAGTAGCTCGAAAAATATGACTTTTTTCAATTTTTTACTAGGAATGTCAAATAGAAGAATCTGGAACAAAATCTCCAGCAAGAATTTTAAAACCTCCAGAGGAAGAGATTAACATTGATTTTGAATATAAAAGAGAAATTATAAGGACATGGACTTTCATTAATAAAGGTACATATAGGAATATTTGTACAAATTAGAATTTTTTAGTAACAATTTCCCTAATTTAATAATTTCATTTTTAAGATCTTCGAGCAAATGGGGCCAAATTTTTCATTCAGTGAGTTTTTTTATTCTTCTTTAATGTAATGTTAATATCAATAATTAAAAGTATTCAAAGGATAGTTAGGGAATTGTTCAAAATTGGAATATGTATCATATATATTTGAACAATCCAGGTGTCATTTTATATTTAGTCTGATATGTGTTTTGGAATATAATGAATCATTTTAATTTTTATAAATAATTGTAAAATTTGAGTTAGTGTAATAATTATAATTAGTTCATATCAAAATAGATTATTAAACAAATTTTAAAACCGCTTCAAAATTAATTTAAATATGTATATGTAATTATCTTTAGAAATTTTCTTGTTAGTTTTTTCGAATTATACCCAAAGTATGAAGGCATGTTTGCCAATGTTCAAGAGAAGAAACAACCATCTGTCAAAAAGAAGAGTATCCCATCGCATGCCTACCACGTGTTAAATTACATAAATGGAATGGTTCTCAACATGGACGATAAGGAGATGTTCAATGAACTCCTTTTCAAAACTGGACAAAATCATGGCATCAAATCTATCGGACCTAAAGGATTTGAAGTAAAATTTTGTTAAATTTTTTTATGTGATAAATACAAATTACATAACAGGATATGAAATTTGCTTTCATTGATTTCTTGGACAAAACTTTGGAAACGAATTGGACTCCATTTTCATACGAAAGTTGGACAATGTTTTACAAAATCATAGAATCAAATATTTATAAGGGAATTAAATCATCACTGAAATCTTCGCCTAGAATAAATCATACAATTTTTACCACCAAATTTGAATCGTCAAAATGTCAAATTAATAATGAGAAGTGTAATTACATAATTATCAATTTTTTTTAAATTTTTATGTAACATTTGTTATCAATAGCATGTGCATATATGGGACTCTCTCTTGATGAACAACTTGGCTTGTTTGACACAGATATTGAAAATAATTTTGATACCAAGCCAAGAGTTGTAAGAAATTTTTAAAAATTGTAAAATCATTTTTATACACAATATTTGTTACATTATAATAGGATGAAATAATTCTTTTAGCAGGTAAGTAGGTATATCAAAAATTTCAAAAATTATCAAAATTAGTGTCAAAATTCCAGGATATCCAGTAGAAATATACGAAGTAGTTGACGAAGGCTATATTACAACTTTATTCAGGTATGATTTAATTTTAAAATTCATATTCAAATATAAATATAAATATTTTAATTTTATATTATATATTTTCTTAATTAATAGAATACCTTATGGTAAAGTATCAAAAATTTTATTATTGAACCCTCTTCAAGCATAGTAATTAGTATTTGTACACTTGTGCATATACCTATTATGAAATCCTGGATTTCAAATTTGAAATTTGAGATAATATGAGTAATATCAATTAAAATATTTATATTCAAGGTAAATCAGTGGAAAGTGATAAAAATGTTAAGAAATCTGGCATAATTCTTTTACAACATGGTAAAATTTTCAAATAATTTTTGATTCTTTATGAGCAATTTTGTAAAATTTTGAACAATTTTGAAGGTTTTATGAGAAATTCTTATGATTTTTTACAAAAAAATGATTCATTAGGTAACTTTGATTTCTATTTGATATAATCTTACTTAAATATTACATTTGTAAATCCTTTGTTTAGCATTTATATTTGCTGATAATAATTATGATGTTTGGCTTGGTATATACTGCAATTACCCTTCATGTATACAGATTTAAGTTATATTTAAATAATTAATGAATATAGGTAATAGTCGAGGAACCTCTTATTCAACTAAACACAGAAATTATTCTACCCCTGTTGATAACCCAGAATATTGGAAATTTTCGTAAATTATGATACCTTAAATATTCTACAAATATATCAATTTTTTTATGTTAATTAGATGGCATGAATTAGGAATATCTGGTAAGTTTGCTTCATACATATTTGTCTCAAATACTCTATATTTTGATAAAAAATTAAATTTTACGTTTATTGTATACTTATTATAATTTTCAATATTATAATTATAATTTTAGATGTTCGATCAAATATCAACTACATTTTGAAAAAGACTAATAAATCCGAAATTGCATATTTGGGCATATCTCAGGTGATTTATTTAATTATTAATTTTTATAAATTATTTTATTATTCTTAGTTAATTAGGGAGCAACATCATTACTTGTCGCTCTCTCAGAATATCCAGAATTGAATAAAAAAATTACATTAGGGATTCTACTGGCACCAGGTAAATTATAATTATAAATTTTACCAAATAATTTGTAATATTTGAGTTTTTTTCGATAGTCGCCTTTCTAGGTCATACTGAAAGGTATCAAGCAATAGCAATATATATTATTATGAATAAACTATTTTATTTTTTTTCAAAATTAATTTTGATATCAATTGTTCAGTGTTCTTATCCGAAATCCTTCCGATTTTATACCACAATTTCAAGTAACTATAAATATCAGCATATTACGAGATAAATAAAATTTAGGTATCTATTTAGCAGTTTTTAGTATAATAAAATTAATTACAAAATTATTTTTCTTTATCTAGGCAATTTTAAAAAACCCTAGTGGCGTAATAAATGAGAAATTGAAGCGGCTTTTAGACACTCATGCATTTATCAAATCCGATTTATCGTACTTTAATTGTGGTCTGTCTAAAATAAGTAAACTCCTTTGCGCTCAATTCTACTTTCTTCTGTTTGGATTCAACCCTTGTGAGATTGATTGTTCTCATTTTTCAGACCATTTGTATACGCTGGATCAATCTTCACTTATGAGTTATGTTCATTTCTCACAACTTGTCAAATCCAGGAAATTCCAACAATATGATATAAGAAGTTTTACACCAAAAAGTAGTTACATACCAGCACCAAAAATGTATGATTTGACCGAAGTTAAAACAAATATTGTACTTTTTTCTGGAGGTCTTGATATTTTTTCAACACCTAAGGTTGTCTATTTTATTTTAGTTAATTCTATTTGATGTTCCAGTATAATTACTATCTAAATTGTAAGTTTATATAAGTTAACAAATGGTTCCAAAATGTTTTTTTGCTATAAATTAATATCCCAAGCACCTAATATTTTTCAGATTTTCAATTTCTGAAATAATGTTAAGGTACCCTACTTTTCATAAAGATTTTGGCCTAATTAATAGGTTGATTTTTAAAATATACGGATACCTATATTTAATAACATACTTCGTATATTAGGTTATATATTAACCAAAGGGAGGTCCGGGATTTGTGCCCTATATTCACAGCTTTTGTAGTGTTATATCAACACATAATTTAACCCAAAATACGATTTTGATAATAATTTGATAATAATTGAAAACAGCTCCAAATCTGAAGAGAAAATAATCGAAAATCATGAAAAATCCTTATATTTCACTATTTCTGTTAGTATTTTGATGATTTTCGAATATTCCCGCTTCAGTTTTCTAGCTGTTTGCAATGGAATTTACTTAAATTATTATCAAAATCGTATTTTGGGCTAAATTTTGTGTTGATATAACACTACAAAAGCTGTGAACAAGGCATTGTCATTTTCCAAATCTCGGACCCCCTTTTAGGCTTATTTTTAGTTTTTGCTGGAACATCAAATAAATCAAATATATTCATTAACTAAATAAATATTTTAAACATTTATAAAAGGACATACTGCTATTGGAGAATATTCTGACTGCCACCGGAGCACTGAAATATCATAAAATAATTGATCAATTTTCTCACAACGATTTCATATGGGGGATCAATTTAAAATCTCTAGTTTGGAATCCTGTTCTTAGTATATTAAAGAATTTTGTAAAATTCGATTAAAATTTTAAATTTTAAATTTTTTAAATACCTGCATATTTTATGTTACCTACTATGCTATGTATATGTATTATTCTGATTGGTATTTAATTTTATAAAAAAGTAAGTAATCTTAATAAAATGGAAAAAGCTGTCTGTCTGTCGGTTAATCGAGCGAAATTTTACAAACTGATTAAGTCGCTATCTGCTCAATAGGCAATTATTAGTATTGACTTTAAGTACATATGTGTACCTATATTGATGTTAAAAAGTATTTGTCGGCAATTTTATTCTGGTAACTACCTTTAAAATTATACTAATCCTTGAACTAAATTTAAATCAATAATCGATATATTGTCTTCAAAATAAGTATTAATGAAATGATTAATTTACTATACAATTATCAAATCGTACTCATTATACAGTAGAATTTGTGTATAAGGTGCAACATATCAAAGTTTATCTCTAATCTAATAAATATCTGTAATAAGTAATATGTAATAGGTTGGGTAAATTATATATTAAAAAAATGTTCTTCTACCGATAGATAAGATACTGAGAGTTATAATTATTGTTTTAGGACAACTTACCTAATAATTTTAATGGTGAATACCTCTGCTATGATTTTTTTTGGTATTTTCTACGTAATCTACATTCATTTCTGATTTAACATGGTGTAGTGTAGTGTGAGGGTACCACTTCCACTTATTTCCCCAATAACCACAACCTTGGCGAGAAACTTGACTTAGCCATATTTAGGCCTTTTTGGTTCATACCCTTAGGAAGTACCCTTGAAGGTCCCATTGCAACCCTGGACGACTTCAACTGTTTCATGAGCATGACCCAAAATTTGGGCTGATTGCTTGATAGATGGCCTTCATAGAGCTTCCTAAAGTTGAAAAGTCGTGTTTTTTCTTGG
>JAQIXA010001384.1:0-25286 GCA_034699045.1 Nanhermannia cf. coronata Gr-Ori-00579 | reverse complement strand
AGCTTCAATGTTAAATACCAGCATGTGTTTTAACCTTTTGATCAAAGTCACTGATTTACGATTCCGTACACGTATTTTGAAAACGAACTTTGAATTTGAAGGAATTTGGAAATCTACTAGGAATAGGAGACATTTTCTCTCTAAAATTACTTTGTGAATATTGACCAACTTTTTTTTAAATTGACAATATTTAAGAACAAATTTCTCTGCCTCCCTGGCCTACGTAAAAAATTTGGCTAGAGCCGCCTCTGTTAAGCTGGGAATATCACCCTTAAGTACTAGATATTTACTATTAAGGACTTTTAAATTATTATTATTACCCTACAGATATTCCCTGCTGCCTATCCTAATGATTTGATATGATAACGATAACATGCATTTATTGTATCCACACGAATAACTATTTTCTGGAATCTGGAATTTAGCTTTCAGAATAGTAGGCTAGGTTATCAGTACATGCATTATAAACTTTATATATACTATATACTAGGATTTAGGATATGACTAGGATAATCCTAGTCTAGGATTAAGAATTGTAACATTATCCATTAATAATCATAAAATAGTTTTTGTTAAGCAATGCCTTCCTTAACTATTGTTCATTTAAGACCAATTCTACAAGGAATAAGTTTTCTATATCCAAACTTTATTTACTTGTTTTTTGGATTAATAACTTTATTTTTAACTTTAAATCATCAAATTGACTTGATTTGGGACAAATTTAGTACACAGGCTTACGTCGAGAATGATGCAAGTAATTTTTTTGATTTCATCATTGGTAAGAACTTTTACTTACTATGTACTCGTATTAGTATTAGTACCTACCTATATCTGTAATATAATTAGAGTAGAGATTCAGATAATTAATATAGGTAGGTAACCCTCTAAATTACCTAAAATGACTTATTTTTTACAAAATCAAGTTGGTGGTGGAAGTAGTGGCTCAGTACTAGCTTACAGACTTTCAAAGGATTTTCGAGTACTTTTGTTAGAAGCAGGTTAAACAAGTTATTTAACACTAATACTTACCTAATTACCTATATCATAGGATCACTAATTCTAATTTTGTTATTTTTTACGATTTCTAATGAATAGGGGGTGAACCTATACTGAAGGATACACCGGTTGCAGGCTATCTTTTAATTAATCAGCCATATTACGATTGGCAATTTTATACAGAACCACAAAAAAATGCTTGCCTTGCAATGAATAATAATGTAAGTTTTTATTAAATTATCAAAAACAAAGTAATTCTGATTCTGATTATTAAGTTAAAATCATAAGTACGAGTATAAGTAATAAAATTTATTATCAAAATTTCAGCAATGTTACTGGCCTAGAGGTCTGGGTCTTGGAGGTATTTCATTTTATTTGCCTATTACCTTATCATAAAGTAAAGCAAGTTTTTAATTAAGGCTCCAGTAATATGAATGCATTAATTTATACCCGGGCCAGCTATCACTGCTACGATAATTGGGCCAATATTACAGGTATACCTAAGCATTTTAAGAATTTTTCCAAAAATTTTCCTAAATTGTTCTTTTCTAGGGGATTCAAGATGGTCTTATTCAAATGTTTTAAAAGTGTTTAAAAAGTCAGAAAATTATTTAGGAAAAGAAAATTTCGATACTAGGTCTCATTCCAACTCTTCAGATGGTCTTGTAAAAGTAAATCGACCAGGTTTTAAAGGGTAGGTACTCAAAGGCAATGTTTATAATTGATTAGTGATGGATTTTTTTATATATAGGATGGCTGATTCCTTTTTAAGAGCCGGTGAAGATCTGGGATATCAAACAATTGATATAAATTCTAAATTCGATCAGGGTATCAAAAATTATTGCCAAAAAATTAAATAAGCAATTATTTACAATGCACTTATTTTTCAGGATTCGATAAGATCACATATACTCAAGATGAAATGGGAAAAAGATATGGAACTTTTAAGGCTTATATACAACCTGCTAGGAAAGATCATAAAAATCTAACAATTCGAAAATTCTCAACTGTGAACAAAGTATTACAGATCAATTTTAAGTGCTTTTTTGTGCATACTCAAGTATCAACCTAGACTAGAAATATAAATTTTTTATAGATTTTATTTAGAAATGGAAATGAAGCTTATGGAGTTCTGTATGAACGATTTGGTCAGATAGAGAAAGCATTTGCAAAAAAGGAAATTATCATAAGTGCAGGCTCGATTTCCAATCCCAAATTATTGATGCTTTCGGGTATTGCTAGTAAAAAAAATTTCAAAATTTTTATAGATTTTAACACTTACTATCTACAAATTAGGAATTGGACCTAAGGAACATTTGGAATCACTTAAAGTACAATAATGTTATTTTTAGTTATATAGGTAGATGATAATCTTGAAATTTTGCCAGATTAAAGTTATTGCTGATTTACCTGTTGGGAAAAATTTGCAAGATCACATTGTAAGCTATAGCAGAAGTTTCTCGCTTATTCGAAATACCAAATCCAAATTTTATTTTTAGGCAACATATCCTGGCCCTTTTATTGTTGACAAACCCATAACTTTTAATGTCGACAAAATGGGTACTTAAGTACTACTACTAATTCTAATAATTAATATTACAATTTGATATAATCTTAGCTAATGGTTATTAAGGTATTCATTTTTTTACCTCAATTTTTCGTTTAATTCTTATAGAATTGAATCTAAAGCCAATTCTCGACTATTATCTAAAAGGCAATGGTATACTCTCAAGTACAGGGATCGAAGCAACAGGTTTTTTAGCATCCAAAAGAGCCAAAACTGAGGGTCAAGGGGCTTGGTCTGATATCCAATGGATTTTTTCTGGAATAAATATACCTAAAATTGCTCAAGGACATATTGGCCGAGTATCTGAAAAAATTTTAAATTATAAAAAGGATATTTGGGACAAGTTTCTTCAGCCTGTAATGGATTTAGAACAATCTCAAGAAACATTTCATATTCTGACCATTTTAGTCCGTCCGAAAAGTCGAGGTAGTATTTTATTAAGGGGTTCCGATCCTTCACTAAAGCCTATCATAGAGCCTAATTATTTTGAAAATGAAAGTGATCTACAAGTCATCCTTGAAGGTACACTCTTGTACGATTAAACTCCAATTTTGTAAAAAATTTACATTTTATACAGGTATAAAAAAGTCAATAGAATTAGTTGAGAATTCAACAACACTTGGACCAATTGCTCGATTCTGTGATAAATGTATATTTCCAATGTGTTCACATCATCAGATGCGAAGTGACGATTATTTTATTTGTCTAATTAAACACATTTCATTCTCTCTATTTCATCCTGTGGGTAAGTTCAAGAACCAAATATAAATAAAATTAAAAATTATCTTTAAAGTATCCTACCTATTTTAAAAGGTACTTGTTCAATGGGTCCAAGTGACTCAAATGAAGCTGTCGTAAATTCTAACCTGGAGGTTATTGGAGTTAAAAGATTACGAGTTATTGATGCTAGTATAATGCCAGGTACTAGTACTTTTAAACTTTGAATATATTTTAAGCATCTTTTTAATTCTCTCTAAAGTGATACCAAATGCGAATACAAATGCACCTACCATAATGATAGGAGAAATGGGAAGCGAATTTATACTGCAAAAATGGAAATCCTATGCCAAAAGACTTTTTACAGAAAGATAGCAGTTAGAAGATTAATAATTAGAATTAGATATAAGATAGAAAAAAAATCTCGTTAAATTACAGATATATATATACCTAGCAAAATAATACCTAAGTCTTCGCTTATTATTTATTATAAGTAGGGTACCCTACCTATAGATTATCAGTAGAAATCTTTCATTGATCTTGCTAAAAAACTAAAAGAAAGGTTAGTTAACCAAATCATGTATAAAAAAGTCGATGAATCGATTAATCTGATTCCAAGTCATTAGTAAATAACATGTTACAGCATCAGGCAAGTTATTAATTTGATTTTTTTAAAACATTTTAATAAAGAAAATCGAAATCAACTAATTATATAAATTAGTTTGTCGATACTCTCGTTTTACTTACTCGTACTTACCTAGTTACAGTCTTATTACTACTCCACTAACTACTTCTTTCAATATTTCAGTACTCTACTTATTATAAAAAAAATGAATGAATTTGTTCATAAAATAATAGAATATACGAAACATGAAGAATCTACATTAAAAGAAACTTTTCATTTTTTTTAAACTT
Source organism: Nanhermannia cf. coronata Gr-Ori-00579 (assembly GCA_034699045.1). Classification (NCBI taxonomy): domain Eukaryota; kingdom Metazoa; phylum Arthropoda; class Arachnida; order Sarcoptiformes; family Nanhermanniidae; genus Nanhermannia; species Nanhermannia cf. coronata Gr-Ori-00579. The sequence continues at coordinate 21,091 of JAQIXA010001384.1, read as the reverse complement.
AAAATCAAAACATAGCTAAATAAACGTGATCATTGATCGATGGTCAACTTTTTTTTGAATCTAGATCAATATATACCTACTTTATGTGTACCTTAATAGTTAATTAAAATTTTCACTTTATTTATTAGACCATTTCTTAGAAATAGCCTACCTCCTATATACGGAGAATTTCATTCTTTCTATATGAATTTAAGACTGTACAGTAGTAGCTAGGTATCAAAATTTAAAATTCATCTTAAAACATATTTCATGCTACTTTTGCATATATTATATGCAAAAGTAGCATGAAAATGTTTTTTGATATACTTATACTTTTGATATATTATATCAAAAGTTATAAAAGGGAACACTTGGACTTGGAAGTTGCTATCCAATTTTTGAAAATTATTCAAAAGCTGTTACAAATCTAATACATAATATGATATTTTGCTTGATAAAATTAATTGATATGTTGAATCAGTACTTACAATTAGAATGAGACTAACAGTAAGTCTATACTCGTATTTACTATACACAATCAAAAAATATGTAAATATTCATATTCATGAATGAATTTTATACCTAATGGAAAATATAGGAGGTAAATGAATCAAGTAACATTACTTACCTTATAACTTCTAGAAATCTTTCAATTTATGTAGTCAATTATTTTCTGCTTCAAATGAATTTACAATTTCATATTTAGTAAAATAAAATTACTCGTTTCTGTAATTTTAATTTTACCAAGAATTTTCATAATATCTAATTCTAAGTAGGTACTTACGAGTATATATTGTAAATTTGTTATATGTACATAAGAAAGGGAATCCGGTCTTTAAGCATAACCCATAAGAAAGTACCTACTGTGAATATATTCGAATACCCAATGAATTAAATTTCAAATGCATACCCTACAATGCAATACAATACAATCATGAATTATATTTATGATTGATTGAGCAAAAGTTTTAAAATATAATAAGCTACATACCTACCGGCTTTTCTTAAATAGTAAACCAAGGCTTAGAACATAATTTCTTATTAAAATAAACAGTAGGAACAGTTAAACAATTTGAAAATATCATTAATTTAAGATTTGAGAAAATTCCATTTGTTTATATAGAATTGTACCTAGTTGTTTTTTTAAGGATGTTATTAGGCTTCTACTGTCAGTATTAAAAATATAAGTAAATATTACTGTGTATCTACCTATATATAATTTTGGCATTTTTAAAAATTCAAATACCCCATTGCATTTCATCTACAAACTACAAACTAAGCTATGGAGTAATCCTAAAAAATCTTTGAAAAATATTTCAACACTTAATTCCTTCTCCTTATCTAATATCCTCATTATCGGCTTGAGTATTTTAATGGATTTATTTAATATTTTACTTAAACAAGGATATAAAATTGTTTTTGCTCTTTTTGTAAAGCATTTCATACAGTATTAATTAAATTAACGATAACATTACATAATTCATAAGGTAGGTAAAGACTTTGAAACAAAATCAAATGTTTCACTTTTTTCTAATGTAATGTAATGATTCAAAAAAACTTGCAGTTTTTATTTCAACTAATTATGAGGATTTCTCAATAGATTCAATAGATTTATTAAGATTCTAAGTATCATATTTACCTAATTTCGTTATAAATGAAACTTTTAAGTGATAAGTATGTACTTTGTACGTACGAGTACCTACATTATAGGCACTTGCATGCTACTATGCATGTATCCATAAAGATTACCTATTTATGGAAAATTCAATCAATATTATTTTAGATAATTTAGGTAGGGTACCTATAATCTACAGACTAATACCACAGACCGGATACTTTCATATATTGTCTATGCTAAGGCTAATACCTACTTTGTAAAGAATTCACTTTGGGTCTGAAAAAACAATCTAGCAATAGTTTTCAAGTATGTATTTTACAAATCAAATTAGAGACAAATTATTTTGTTTTTTAGAGCTAAATCAATTGAATACAGATAGATTATGTACACTACTTAGGTTTTACAAGTTAAATCTAATACCTATTAAAACAACATTTTAAAAAACTGTTTCATTAAATAGTAGGCAATGAATTCCATATTTTGTAAAACTACTACTCGTAGTAGGTACAAACAACTTACAAAAAGGTTTTGAGAAATTAGAGGTTAACGGAAATGACATTAAAGTTATACTTATTATTATATTTGTATCTACTAGAAATGGTAAGGTGAGAACATTTAAAATGGTCAATTATCAATACCTAACTTTTTTAATTTTTTTTTCGAAAAAAAACAATGTACCAATAACCTTAAGCAATATAACTAAATGCTCTGAAGTATAGGTAAATTTTAATAAGCTTAACTACACTGTATCTAAGAAATACTTACGTATACAAAATAGTACATTGATAGTTGTTTCAAAGTATTAGGATAAATTCAAATTAATTCCAACATTCCAACATTAACTTTGAAACTTTAATACATTCTTACGATTGCTATTGATAACACAAAATGAATTAATTTTAGTAGGGTACAAATCGAAATCGTTCATTTAATACTTATATGTATTAGATAAGTTATAAGTCCGTATTCGTGAACCTTTAAAGGCTAAGGTTATAAAGGTAAGCTATTTTATGGTACCTTAATTATGACTTTTAAGTTTCCATTTTATTTTTCATTAAATATAGGTACCTACCATTTAATATCTGTATTTTAAATTATGATTTTCTATCGATTCCGATTTAATCTCATCCCTTTTTTCGTCTAACTTACTTCTATATTTTTGGACTAACTTTACTCCTGTATGAAATTAACCCAAAATATTTAAAAATCCTAACCTAACTGAAAAAATTTGGGTAAAATTTTGACAGGGGTAAAGTTAGTCCAAAAATATAAGAGCAAGTACAACCAAAATAGGGATGAGATAAAACTTGAATCATTTTTATAATGAAATTTTTCAATTTTTGTAAAATTATACTAAATTAAAATAAAACAGACACTAAGCACGTTTTCAAGCCAATTGAATTAACCATACCTACCAAGTATAGTTAGTATTAAATTTTTTTTATAGGTTTAGCTTCACAGGATTTTTTTTAAATTGATGACTTTCCTAATGTAATGAATAATGAAGTGTGAAGGTGTTAAAAAGAACAACCTTTTTGACATTTTTACTAGGCTTGTCATAATTAATTTTCCAAGTAATAAAATCTAGCTATTTGATTCTACAGTTAATTGGCATAACCAAATCATATAACTATTCATAAATCCTAAATTTGTAAAATTTCCCTTATAAATTATAGTGTTTTTTTACCAATTATTTTAAATTAATTGACTATTTGAACTCATTGAGATCTACAAATCTACTCAAACAGTTTGATAGGTATAACCTTTTGAATCTTTAGTAAGATTATTTCCATCTAAATTGAAAGTAATTAAAAATATAGTCAATGTAAAGAACAAATTCACTTTCCCCTTAAAAATCAGTAAACCTTATTTATAAATAAATAAATATTTACATTTTAAGTGCTTTACAACTTCCCTCATTAAATAATTTTAAACAATAATATGATAAGAAACTCAAGATATTGTCACTAAAATTTAATTGCCATCCTCTAATTTACTTTCTTACAAGGAAAAAAACTTTCTTTAAATGTACAAAATACTCATATCCTAAACATTATTGCTATTTATTGCATTTACACACATGTTCACAATCCAAATATCTACATACATACAGTATACTTACATATTTATTTTTTATTGTTTTTTACTATTACATGCAGGTATGCCTATGTATTTTATCGCTGCCGGGAATATTTACGAGATGGTTATCTCATTGTTGCAAACATTTTTATGCAAAAAATATCGCAAGTTATTTACATTTTATAGAACTTGTTACCCTATAAATTATTCAAACCTGAACATATCCTTAAATGACTTAAGAATACAGATTGATTTAAATATTTCAAATCAGACAGTCTCATATACATACTGATACATACAATAAGTGCCTATGCTTTATCAGTAATACATGATTTGCATAAAAGTTGTATGCTTAGTAGAGCTATATTGGTTAATATATATAAATCGCATTTTTGGATCATTTTTCAAGAAATAAAAGCTACCAAATGACAATTTATTCATATAAGATATACACTATAAGATATCTAATTGGAAAAAAATAAGCTCGAGTCACAAAGGTTCATAAAAGTAAGATCAAGGTCGAATCAAATATGCAGATATCAAGCATTTTGACTAGTAAGTACCAAATATTATAGATCAAAACCTTTGAAAAATCGAATTGAAAAAGTTAAGAACAAGTCTGACTACTTTTTCTGATTATTGCCCAAAGTTGTTCATCAAAAACAAAAAAAATCCTTATAATTCCTAATTAAAAATTGTAAAATGCCAAATTAATACGAAATTAAATACCTAATAGCCATTTATATTGTCCATTATTTCACGAATACTGACTACTGACTGGTATAAATTGTTTCATTTGTATGACCTTGTACCTTTTGTACATTTCTCCAGAACATTTTAAATAAAATCATAAAACTTTATATCCCAAAGGTTTTTTATCCTGACTTGCTTGACCTTATTCTAAATTGGTTCAGTTAATTACAATTTTTTCACTTTAAAATTAATTACTTTATTAAACCATAAAGCTTAAAATGTAATCAAAAATACAATTCTATTTAAATCAGTAGGCAAAGTATCTGTTATATCTCAAATTTCTTATTTAGCCCATTAGTTCCTGGTCAGTTTTACTTTTTCCCTAAGTCTTACTTTGTAAAACTTTTTATATGGAAAAATTGTGGTTTACCGAGCAAGTAAAAGGAAAAGTTATTACATTTTTTGTCCAATATATCATAAGATATTAGTAATTGAATAATTTTATGATTATATGGTACTGAATTTACAATTTCTATTTTTCTAATCAACAGCCTAAAGTCAAAGTTTGAATCAAATTATCCTTATTTCTCAAATCAGTCTAGGTCTAGACTTCAAATTCAAATCATATACTTGACTTATGATCATTTTATATCTTATAGAAATTATTTGGCAGGTATTCTTGAGAATCTTTATAAAAAAAATATGAAAAAATCTGTACATATAGAACCCTAATAAAGTATCTAGGTATAATATTGTAGGATTTCCCCATGCATGAGCACATTTACACGACAAATCGTGAACGGATATGAAATATTATTTTCCTATCAGTATTATTCGACTCTCTCTTAAACTCCTACGCTTTTTAATGTTTTAAACTAAATAATTAGTCGAATATTTGCGATCGTTTACTTGCATTTTTACCTCATACAGAGTGGTTTTTAAATGAATTTCAGCAAAAAAAATCCTAAATCTTCCTAAATTTTCTAGTTATTAAAATTAAAATTTTATTTATGGATCTATACAGATTGCATTTCGAGAAAAAACCAAAAAATTTGCTAATTTTCGAAATTTCAAGTGAAAATTTTTATAATTTTTTCACCTAATCTCAAATTCATGTGCTATATTTTAATGAGATATTTGAAGTTTCATTTTAGATTTGAGAAAAAAATAACTAAATTTTCTTCAAAATTTAAATAAAATTTAAATAAAATTCAAAATTTAGCAAACTTTCTGGTTACTCTCTTAAAATAGACTCTGTATAGATCCTGTTCGTACTAAATATCATCTCATAATATGTTTCATTTTAAAATAATTATACCTTAACTTTCGAAGATAAACATTTTTCAAGCAATTTGGAATTTCTTTCAGCTCAATCATTAACCCATTATAACCATGTACTTTATTTTAAAAGATACTTGTACCTATCTATATTCTTTATCCTCAAAAAACTGACTAATTAATTCCTAAATGTTACAAGTTTTAAAAGTTTTTTAAGGAATTTCCTTTTTGGTTTTTCCATAACTCTCATTATCATTCTAATTTTTTTTGGGAAAAAAAAGCTCGTGGATTCGACTATCCTTAGAAAGTCTGACTTTTTCCTCACAAAATTTTTTCTAATTTGAATAAGATGTGAGATTAAGTGGTAAAATGGCAAGTAGGTCTCTCGAATCTCGAATCTCGAATCTCGATTTAAATTGTCTTTCCGTATCTATATGAGTAGTACATCCGTCTCTTGAGGCAAAAATTAAATTGGTATTAAAAAAAATATGAATTAATGTGTGTGGATTACTTTTATTTATTCTGCAGGCTTTATGATGTATGATCTTGTATGATTAATTCTTTGTCCTGCTTAATTCTTTGTTCTGTTCTGTTCATTTGGAGCCTAACTTACAGACCTATTTTGTAAATACTTACTAGGTATATAGCTTATTATATTATACATTTTACATTAGGTATAGTGTTAATAGGGGTATTTTGTCATAAAAAGCGAATAAAATACCCTGATCTTAAGTACAGTATATACCCTTACAAAACCATATAAATTAAATCCACATATCTTTAAGTTTTTTGAGTTTGAATCTTAAAATCCTCAAAATGTACCTAAGGTTCACGTTCATTATCTCATGTCTACATAAAAAGCTTTATATTTGTTTTGTATGCCGCTTCATATGAGCCAAGTTTGGTCAAAAACTGTCAAATATTGTCAAAATATCGAAGAAATTGACAGAAAAATTAGCTCAAAATTGCCATTTTTGAAAAAAACTCATAAGAAAATCGTAAATTAATAAAACTCATCTCAAAATTTTCCAACTATTCCTTTAGATATAGGTAATACGAGATATTGTAGGTAGTACTGATATTCATTTTTTTTTTGACAAATGGCATTTTTTGCTTTGCTTTGGGTGTTTTATAAAAAGTAAGTAGGTACTAGTTTTGTGACACTTAAATTAAAAATACGTATGTACAAAGTATAATATCCTGAAGAGATAAATGAAAACTGTTATCTAGGTAGTACATAGGTACTTACTCAAATCTAAATCTAAATACGATAATAAGAGTTTAAAATTCAGAAAGAGTTTTTGCATAAATATGTTTTAGTTTGAAAAAGCATTAACCTTCTCTTTACTTTTTTTTGCCTGACAATCTTGTCCTATACTAACGTAATTTACTAATGTTTATGTGTCAGGTCATTTATCTTTAAAGAGACTGAAAACTATTTAAGTCATTCAAAACTTGAGAGTTAAGTTAAAAAAGTTTAGCACACTTTTCTATAACACTTTTACTTGAAAATATACCTACGTTATAAATCCCTTAGGTATTTGTATGTACATATTATTATTCATATACTGATATCTATCATTTTTTTTAGAAAAAAAACGTAGTAAAATGTAGTTCATAACGCGTGTATTCAATCAGGCTGTTCTTTAGTACTGATGACTGATACACGTGTTTTTGTGAACTACCTATTGATATGAGCGGTTGTAAGTTATGATCTGCCACGGGATTAATTAATTAGAAATAGAGCGCAGAAAGGTTTACCTAATTTTGTAAAATTTAGTAAGTAATAGTACAAATAGCCTACAGTTTATCAGTACCCCACTCATACTTAGGTATAAAATAAACTAATTAAAAATCATGTTTTTAAGAAGATTATCTCTTTACCAAATGCTTAAATGTACTGTTTAATCCTAAACTCTAAACCCAAGATGATTTGTTCATATTTTAATAAGGGTTGATCAACGAGCTGTGCAAATCAGGTTACATATGAATTTTTTTGCTTCAGTAAATCATATTTAAAATTTTAAGCCTACAAATTTGGCAGAGAAATTTAGGTCTAGGTTTAAGATATTTTAATAAAATATTCAGATTTTATACCAAATTTGAATCCATATTTTTAATTATTCTGCGATTTAATTTATGATTACAAGTTTGAAGTGTGTCCAACTTCAACAATGGGATTGTTGAAGATCATTTAAAAAGGTTAAAAGTGCAATTTAATGAAATTTGGCATACAGATGCAATATCTATATTTTTTTTTACAAATTTATTAAAATGAAAGTGTTGTAAAGTTGTAGTTGTGTAGCAGGTCCTGGTCCTTAGTCAACTTTTTTCTACTAAAATTTCATTCAAGTTTGATTTTTTCAATCGAAATTGAAATTTGAAGTACCTTATACAAGAACTAGAACGGAAGTTGAAAAGTAAAGAGTTTTTTGAAAGGGTGGGACGACCTTGTCTATTTTGCATATTCTGATATATTACTTAAATTAAATGATTAGAAATATCAAAAAAGCTCACATTTTGAGATTATTTCAATCAAGTTTGCCAAAATAATTTCATAAAAAAGTTGATCTGAATTTACCCTTTATATAGTAACCTTAATTTACTGACAGGACTAGAGTTTAGTCTAGAATTTTAGCCTTTTCAAAGTAAAATCTAGCCAATCTAGCTTTCTACGATAATACTATGCAAAGTATATAAAAAATTCAAATATGAGACTCAAGTGTCAAACAATCAGAATTTTTAAAAAAATTCGAGCTAATGCATATTTATATCATAGATTCGCTAATTGAGCTTTAAATGCACTAAACTATATGCATTTATTGAAACAGAAGGATATTAGTACCAGAAAGTAATTCGATAGTAATATGGCCTAATGTCATGCATGTTAATCAGTCAATCTCAGGTGCAGATTTGGTTTTTTGTCAATATCTAAACTATTTCTTTTGCAAGAGTTGTATTTTTTAAGATTTTTTTGTACATTTTACCAAGTACTTTCAAGTTGAAATCAGTGACCTGATAAAAATAAAGCTATTTATAATTTGCTCAAGTACTTTGACCCGTATCTAATCCCAATTTTTATATAATCTCAAAAAGTAAAACTGATTGAATTATTATACTCTCAATCTCATTTAATATTACAACAATTGATAATCTGTATAAGTACTGTATTACCTTCCCATATATGGCCATAATAAATCAGGGAAAAAAATACTCGTACACGGCACTGACCCACTCAAAACTCGAAATCGAAAATAACTTTAATTATGCAATACAATTTAGAATTTAGAAATTGTGTTCGAAAAAAAAATCGAAATCATATCATAAATTCATAAGGTACTTACAGATACAAATATTTATGAATTATGTATACTTTGAGCCTAGTACTGTACACACCACAATGGGCTCAATTGTGGTTTATTTAATTCGGAAATAAATTATAAAACTAGATAAATGTTCAATTGAATGCGTACCTTTCAAAAGATTTGCATATTCATTATTTTTTTACCAGCCACATCATAACATTCAGTTCTTTTAATAGATTTTAAAAAACTGGTACTCGTATAATTATACATAAAATTCTAATGTCAGTTATATATGTTTGATTTTTTGAATGGTCAGTTGATCTATAATCTCACGTGCCGATTAAATTTAGTTTATAAATCATTCGAGTTCATTGAATTCAAATCAATATTACAATCTAATATATTTCATATCTTAAAAATCTAAATTCAAAAGCTTATTAAATATATTTGGCGAGCGAAGCGAGCACCTAGGTGTATTAAAAAAAATTATGTATGGTACTTCTCCTGTTTGGCTGTTTGTCTTTCCGTTAGTAATCCAGAAGAATACTCGAAAACTATTGAAAATTTTATTCATTGGTATGAAGTACCTTTATAGGGCCTACTTGTGTTATCAAAGTGACTATTAGGAATGACTGAGATTCCAAATTTGACATTTATTTTGACAATAGCTGACTTTTGACCCCGAAAATTGAGGTAATTCATGATATCTTCAACATTTTTATTGACAATTAATAATTAACTAAAGTGTATTTAATTAAATCCTAGTTTATTGCCATATAATCGAGTAAATAATTTATAAAAATGTCCCTGCCCAATATCTCTAATAACTTGGAATTCTAACTACGATTAAGAATGTACTACTTACCTAGTGCCTAGTACATACATAGGTACCTATACCTTTATAGTAGTTAGACAAATAAGTTCAAAACAGTTGAAAGAGCTTAAGAACTTTGAGTGTCAAATAACTTGAGATTTTAAGAGTCTGACTCCTGAGTCTACTGACTTCGTGACACAGTTATTACTACTTACACATATTTTAAACCCTTTAGTCTATTAGGTATTAAGGTTCATGTTCGTATAAGAATTTAAAATTTAAACTCCAGAAAGACTGCAGGTCTTATACCAAGTATAAGTATTTAAAAGCCTAGAGCTACAAATTTGAAAATTGTCTGAGAAATAAAAGGGAAATGGAATAAATATAAATCGAAATTCAAGTAGTAGGGCAAGTAACCAGATATACCGTTAATTTAAAAAAAATTATTTTAACTTCAAAAGGAAATTCCCTTATAACAGCATACCCTTTAACACCATCCATATATTTTATTTAAATTACAGTACAGTCCATAATCCATAATTGAGTTGTTATTTTATAAATATAAATAATTTTAAGTACTAGTAGGAGTATATCGAGTTAATTGGTTCATTTTATGCATTTACCAGACTACAATTTGGTTTCTCAATTGACTGTAAAGGTATCTTATGTAGTATATATTAAATGAAAAGTTGTAAACTTTATATTTTTTAAACAAGACTTGAAATAATCTAAATATCTCATCGCTACTACTACTATACTTTTGAGTATATGTATACCTCAAAGAAATCGCTGATTTTGTTCAAGTTATCTAAACACTTGTATTTAGTAGTGCAGGGCGAAAAAGTTAAATGTTAAGGTCTGTTGGGTAAGCTCTTTAAATTAGGAGAATCTTCATTTAATTGAGACTTTTAGTTATACAGGGGAACTTATGCAAGTTCTAATATTCTTGTTATATTGAGAAATTTACAAAAGTTTGGCTAAACTCATAAGAATATGCAAAACGAAATTTAATCAAAATTTACAAAAGTCCAAAAAAAAAATCTTGGTATCTAATAAGTATAAGAAAACATATATAAAATGGAATTTTGACCAAAAATTTTGAAAAATTTCCAAAGTTTAGATCAGCCGAAATTGTCATAAAAATTTTCAAAAATCAAAAAAAACTCAATGTAGGATAGTGTATTTTCAAAAAAAAAAAAGAATTTTTACATGCTTCCTGCTAAAAAGTATTTAGGTGTCTATTTGTACTTGTAAGCAAGTTTTTAAAATCAAAAAAAAGCTTAAAAGTCACCTTTTCTCATTCTCTACCACAATCTACTCAAGTTTTGTATGGTAAGTTCATATAGGTAAAAGGTAAGGCACAAGCTTTACGAAAAAAGGAAAACTCTTAACCAAATAAGTATTATGAAAATAAAATCAAAAGTAAACTGTACTTTTTTGTGTGTACATTACCATATACGTATATATGTAGATAAAGGTATATTTACACGTTGTTGAATAGGAAATCTTCATTATTCATCTTGACTTACAATCTTCATATTACCTACTAAATAAAATTCTTGATACTACTTATTACAATTGTATTTTATTTCATTTTATGTCTTTAACAATGTCTTAAGGACTCTACTCTACTCGACTCATATACTTTGTAGTATTGTGCTCTGTTCTTCACTCAAAGTGCAAGTGAAGTGAGAGTTTTGAAAAGACTCAAATATATACCAAGCAAACCAAACCATCAGCAATATTACTTGGAATATAACTACTAGTGTACCTTGAGGTATAAAAGGTTTAAAATGTATTTTAAATATCTGTAGATAGGTAGATACAGATACATAGTAGACAGTAAAAGGATTCAACTATTAAGGATTTTGGTTTAGTATTGGATAAGGTTTGGTTTAACGAGGTTCGCTGTGCAAATCTCCAAAAAATTCAAGTTTTCGAGTTTAGTTAACCCCAAGCCTTATGATCTTACCCTACTCTTATAAATACGTGTATCCTGTAAGTAATAATTAGACATATATGTATCTACATATTTGTGTAATTTAATAAAATATCTGGTTGATGAAAGCCTATTTAAGTTTAAAGTTGTACAAGCAAAGCCCTTCAGGTCTCTGTCGGTCACAAAGATTTTTAAATTACAAATTGCCATTTAAACTTAAATATTTAAATATTCAATCCTCTTGATAGTATAGTTGAATACATTTTGGCATTTGGTAGAACTTATATGAGGAAAAGTTAATAAAATTTTTATTTCGACTGTCGGCTCATAGACTTGACTATTTAACTCAAGTGACACGGGTCTACGGAACTCAGTCGAACCAATCTTATTGTTCTTTCCATCAAGTCCAAGTCAGTTTGAAATTTGTCAAAAAAAACTTATTCAAATTCATGCGTATCTCTAATTACGTGCAAAAGTGTATATCAAGTATACATGGTAGGTACTTGTACTCGTATTTGGTCACCAGTCACCGGTCACCTTTAATACTCCAACTCATCAATTAGCAATTTCGCCATTTAATTCACCCGTAATTGAAAGTGTTTTCTGTTTTTTTTTCAAGAAAAAAAAGTGAAATTCTTGACAATTCTTTGCTGACAACTTGCTAATCATTTTGAGGGATCAAATCTCTCATAAGATCCTCAATTGTGTAATGGATTTGTCCTGGTTTTATACCATCAGAATCAGACTCTAAATCTCAAACTCAAAGTTTAAAGAAAGTGAAATATCTCTTGGTAGTGTCAAATTCACTTAAAAAGTGAAAAAAATACCTTAAACACATTACTAACTACCTTGTATAAATACGGATACTTATGATTATTTAAACAAATTTAACAAATTAGTTAATTACATTACAGTTGATAGTACTATAAAGTAGACTAAAATCTCTAATCCTTAGGGCAAAATTAGACCCAACTGATCAAGCAAAAATATATAATGTAATATTTACATTTGAGTTAACAGTTTTAATTCTAATTAAAATTCTACAAGTATTCATATAAAAATGAAATTAATTTTTGAAGCTTGTTCAAATATAATTTGGAAATGGTTCGTTTCACTTAAGAATTCTTTTAATCAACTAATTATATAGATATTGTAAAAAAAAGTTTTGAAAAAATTCTCAAAAAATCAACTTCCGTTTTGGATATTTGGAGAATTTAAAAGTGAAACAAAGTGAGAGTGAAATCCTACTTAATAAACACCTACTTACTTATTATTAGGTATAATTTTTGCATTAACTGTAATTATTACTACTATATATGTACTACTACTTCCGAGTGTAAAAAAGTTTAAAAAATTGTCGATGAATTTTTACATAATTTAAGGATACGAGATATAACAGTTTACTATTGAAAAGGAAATCTCTTAATAAGAAACTAATAAGGGAGATCCGTCAGCCCATAAAAAATTTAGAAAAAAAGGATAAAAAATAAAAACAATCATAAGAATTTATGTAAAGTGCCTTATAAAAACTATGAATTAATGGCAAAACCGGTTCTAATCAATGCAGATATCTTTATAAACAAAATCAAAATCAGCTGAAAGTAGATTGATAAAAGAGTGTATACAGATAGGTTGAGTGAATTAGTGAAATTCCTAAATCTTATTAGTGCCCCAAATTCCAAATAAAGTTTTGAGAAAAGTCAAGAATATAAAAATGGAAATGTACCTAATTATAAATTTTTAAGAAAGTTTCAAGTATGAGAACGTTCAGATTGAAAAATAAAAGTGATTCACTTCATATATTCATTGATTGTTGTAGTATAAGTACACTATCTTTAGATTTAATTCAAATTGTTGGAAATGTTATTAACTAATTTAAATGCCCTAACTGGATGGTAAGTATTTTTAAAATCTATGGTTTTTTTGCTTGCCATTTCATAGTACAAAAACAAAAAGACATTTTATTTTATACGTAGTCTACATACGGATTACTTACATAATAATTTCCTTAATACAGATATGTAGGGTACTTAAGTGTTAAGTATGCAAACTCGTATTGGTAGGGTATCTAATATATCTAGGTATGATTTTTTCTATTTTAACAGAAAAAATAGTTATTCTACCCATTATTTCTGTCGTTTCCATTACATTCTAATACAGAATAGTACCCTATCTAAAATTCAACTTGTAAGAACATTACATACCTATCATATACTTCATTTTATAGGTACTTGACAGATAAATTAGACAGAATATTGAGAAAATTTAAAATTAAATCCACTAGTAAAATGAAAACGGGGCCAGAAAGTGATTACATTTTCATAAATACGAGTATTTTCGAATTTTTTTGAAAAAATTCCAAAAAATTTCCAAAAATTTTTCAAAAAACTAAAGGGTAGACATACATTTGTTCAACAAACCTACTAGAATAAGAATTTTGACTAGATTAATCTAGGTACTGAAAATTTCAAATCCTTTAAAAACGTGTATCTATAATTGCACAATGCATCTGAATAAAAAAATTTAAGAGCAGGTATTGGATAGGTCAAAGTATCTTAGAATAGTTCGATGAGCTCTATCTAATAATTTTTTTTGACTATTCTCGGGCTTTCGTAATATTCACGACTTGATTGCTAATCGCTTTTCATACTTATTCTTATTACCTATACTATCTATGAGATTTTTTTACTAATTAAAATTTAATTCTTTTGTTCCAATTTCAATTCTTTCAAAGGTTTTTACCCATTTTGTATGGCGCCATCGGAGCAATACCTTCGCTTCTCACATTATTCGCTGATCTTGAAAAATCCAATGATCTCCTAAGCAGTCCTCATGTTCCTCCATACAATGTGTATGATTTCATCGTGGGTAAGATTACCATTTAAAAATATAAAAATACCTACTTGTATCAGTATCAGTCCATATACAGATTATAACTAATAGTAAGTTACATATATACTTGCACTTTCAGCATCAGCTATGAATACTTAAGTATTATTTAAGAACCCATAAAAAAGGATGTAATTAAAAATAGACAGATGATCGTGACTCAATCGTTTACTACCTGCTTGTACTTGTACCACGATAATTGTCAAGTTTTATTCTTTTAATTTTTTCGATATTATAGTTGTCCTACTGATAGTGTCTACAATAATACCATGGTAGGGTGCCTGTACTGATAGGAGTACTTTGTCTTCTGAATGAGTAATCAATGCAGTCATTAATCAGTATTCCCTCAAAGTTCACAGATCTCCAAAAGGCGAATTAACAAATCAATAGTATGAAATGTAATGTAATATAATATAATAAGTATGTAATAATAATAATAATAATAAATAAAGAATAACAAGAGATTAGATTAGATTATGATAGATAACATGTATTAGATTGTTGGTAAGAGTTTTTTTAGGAGAGAGTTCGTCCACACCTTGTATAAATATAATTACTTTGAGAATTTGGCGATTTTGCGATTCTCTAGCCAAGTCGGCTGTCCATGTAATTACTATGCACACTTGCCCATATCATTTTTCACTTATCAAATTCTAATACCAAAAGTCAAGCCAATTTTATACTAAATTTTTTCTACAATCAAATCTATCTATAAAGCACTAAAAATGCATATTTTCCGGAAACTTATATAAATTTTCCGAGTGTACTTAATTTGTACAAATCAATCCATAAAGGTCTGAAAAGCTATTTTACTAGACCTGAGTTACAACTGATATTTACAGAGCCTATCGCATGCGCATATTGTATTCTAGCCTCAAGAGGTCAAGAATTCAAATAGGTATAGTTTATAGGGTTATATTTAGCAAATTTTCCAAAAAATTCTGCCTCGAATAAGTATTTGCTTATCGAATTTTTACTACTAGAACTTCTTAAAAAATTAGAAAAAAAACTGATTATTTTTATCTGAAATTCCTTTGCCTTTTTAGAACTAAACATAAGGGAAATAAGGGAAAACTTACTCAAATTTTTCTTATAGATTTTAGAATCGAAAATATTTTAATTGCTTTTGGTATTGACTTTAGAATCCTTGTAGAGAACCCCAACTGTACAAACTCTCAATATTATCATTCATAAATGTTAAATATAGTATTTCAACTGCGGTCTTCACGGTTAGATGCAAATAACTCTGTTTGTTCCATTACCTTACATACCATTATTCAGATACATACCTAAGCATAGTAGGTAAAAGATACAGCAAACAAAACAAAAAAAAAAGAAATAAAGAAAAAGCAACATTACTGTAGGACTGCATGCATAAGATATTATTAATAATTTTTATTCTTATATATTTTTGCATACTTATTATACGTCTGACCAACTCTGTTTTACTTTTGTTAACTTTTGCAAGACATTGACTGCAGTCAGTAATAAGAAATCTTAGAATAAATTTTGAGACCAAAAATTGAATAATATTGAGGCTTATGAGAACTACCGATTATACATTATTCTAAAAATGCCAAACATAATATTATTACTTTTATCTAATAAGTAGTACTACTTCTACTCGAAATTTCTCTCTAGAAATTTTTTTTAGCTAAAAATTTTGTATTACTAACTACAAGTACAAAGATAAATGTACCTTAAGAAAAAAATGACCAACAAGTTATGCATAGATCACATACAGTAGAGGATAGATAATATTTTTGTACTACCTACTTACTTTCATTTCTCCTTTTTGGTAAAAATTAAAATTAAAAAATATGGAATAAATTTGAGGCAAATTCTTATACCTTACTCTTTGAAAGTCAAAAATTTGAAGTTTATACTTTTTAAATATCTATAATAGGCATATATACTTGACTATTTTGGTTACAAGTAAGGTGAATCAATATGTATAGCAATTTTGCTGTTTATCGAGACCTTTTATGATTAGGTCAATTGAATCTAAGCGTAAGTATGTAATGCTTGACAATTAGTTATATTTGGAGTTTAATTTAAGAATATCCTCATTATTTGCTTAAATTGTCATTTATTTACAATTTCACTTTACTATATTTACCTTTACTATAGTGGGAGCTGGATCGGCCGGTTCTGTGGTGGCGAATAGGTAAATGTAAAAATATGCAAATATTTAGGACATATTGCTAATTTGCGATTTTATTAGATTATCAGAGCATTTCAACGTACTTCTGATAGAACGTGGTGGAGAACCGAATCCTTTATCTGCTATACCAGGTATTATGCATAATTATATCTTGTTAAAATTTGGTCAATAATTTCTTAATTACGTTTTTTAAAGGACTTGCGACAATTTTACTGAATTATCCTGAAACTGATTATATGTATAGGACTGTACCTCAAAAGTCATCTTGTCTATCTCTCAATAATAGGGTAAGTTCTTACCTACCTACTAAAATACATACCCTCGTACTAGAAGTAAAAAACAAATTTCTTTGAAAATCTCAATAAGATTTTAATTAGCAAATCTTTTATATGAACATCTGCTATTGGCAATTTCCATTTACACATTTTACAAGTCTCTAATTGAGATCTCGTTTCAATATTATATTTCAAAATGTCTTACTTTTTGATAAAGTAACACGTTATACTGCTTTCAAATTATAATTTAAGGATCCATTTACTAAATGTTCTATTTTATGAGCACTCGTATTTTAAAAAACATTAAGATTTTAGGATATATCTATTTGAAATTTTTGAGAATTATATGAATTTCTGAGAATAATTTTTGAAGATATTTGAGAAAATTTCAAAATATTTGAGAATTTTTTGAGAATTTTGAGTATTTTTAAGAACAATTGTTGAGATAGCGTAAAAGTTTTAGAGAATTTTTGAAAATTTTTGAAAATTTTTGAAGAATTTTAAAGATTTTTGATTATTTTTTTAAGATCTATGAGAATTGTTGAAAAAATTTGAATAGGTAGGGTACATGTAAACTACTTTACGAATTCATATTTAATTTTTTACACTATACTGTAATATGTATTTGGGATTTTTTGAGAATTTTTTGAGAAGTTTGAATAGATGCAAGTTATTGAAATGGCCAATAGTACTATAGTACCAGTACCAGTACCCGTACGAGTACTTACCTTATAAAAATATGGAAAAGCCAAGAATCACTTTTCTAATCACATAAATTCTAGTATTGGTATTTATAAATTTACAATCATATTACAAGACGTTGTAAATAATTTCCAATTAGCAATTAAGTAATACTACCTAGTTTACATCTTTCGAATCTTGTATTGGATTTTAATTTGATGTTTTCGCAAATTAACTTAAATTAACTATACTAGACAACCACTATACAGTAAAGATTGTATTGGATTGAATGTAAATTACAAATTGCAAATATAATTCTCTCGTTCTAAATGAATGATTTCATTTCATTTGACTTTTGTTATTTAAAAAGTCGGCACTTGCGGCTTTCTCTTCTAAATTCTTATTACTTATTATTACCTAGACATTACTTAGGTACCCTACTATAGACATTGCATATTAGGTATATTGTAGCAAATAGTTTTTTTAGTATTAGGCTGTTTTAATTTTTTCTAAACTTCTAAAATCTTCTAATTCGATCTCTAGTCTAGGCATCTACATAATAAAATACTAGTGTACCTACTAAAGCTTAAAATAGTATAAAAATAAACACATTTATCCGAGTATCTGTATGAGTAGAGAAATAGGAAGAGCTGAATTATAAGGATATGAAACTTTCAACAAATCTTATATACGAATTTTCCTAGATCAAAAACTATGTTAAGACTGAGAGAAGAGACAAATTAAGATTATCTTAATTGATTATCTTGATCCAGATCATGTTTTTGTTTTCATTCAGTCATTTTCATTTCAATATCATTTTTAAATAGAAACAACTACAAGAATAAAAGAATTTAAAACGCTCTAGTTAGATTTTGAACTTGAAACTTGAGTCAGAAGATAAAAATATTTAAGTATTAAACTTTTCTTGTTTTCTTGTTTGATAAAAATAAATAGCTATATTAGTAGTTAAGCTTATACTTTTTATACTTGTAAAGACTCACACAAAAAGTAGGGAAAATTCTGTTCTCAAAATGTTTTAGGCAACACAATTTTTTCAATAAATATACAAAAATTTAAATCTTACCATGTAGGTAAAATTTATCTTTCTTTGGGTGACGAAAAGATACATAAATATGCAAATACCTATTTGCAAATATCAATGTCTTTTTCAAATTTTTCAGAAAAATTTCGAAAAAATCGTATCGTAAAACTTTTAAAGACTGAAAATTTGAGTTTTGAACTTGAATTTTTTATATTTTGATAGATACTTTACTTACTATAATAGCATAAGGACGTACTGTATTCGATAATTTTATTTTCAATTATTGCTGAACATTGATTAACGATAAAACAAAGATTTAAATATTTTTTAGCATTTATAAAAGTGAATGATTCTGAAACTGAATTCTGAATCTGTCGAAGAAAACAAGAAACAAAATAAAATTGACAGCCAGTCATATCTTAATAAGATTTTTATGCACGAACTTCATAGCAAACTTAGGATTTGCTTATACAT
This sequence comes from Nanhermannia cf. coronata Gr-Ori-00579, assembly GCA_034699045.1. Lineage (NCBI taxonomy): Eukaryota > Metazoa > Arthropoda > Arachnida > Sarcoptiformes > Nanhermanniidae > Nanhermannia > Nanhermannia cf. coronata Gr-Ori-00579. The sequence goes on along the minus strand of JAQIXA010001384.1, from coordinate 1,861 downwards.
AGTAAACGTTACTGATACTTTACAAGCAAAATGCTAGTACTATATAGTACCTACTAATGTATGTACGTTAATACTGCTAGTAAGTACTGTTATACTGTATCATTTGTACGGTATACCATTTGCCTACCAATATTTAATTTTATTCAACGCACCGTAATGTAATGTAATGCAATGTAATGATAAAAATAAAAATACAACGTAAAGAATCTTATGAATGAAAACACAAACACTTTCTCAAAATCTCAGAAAAGTGAATCTTTTAAAGGCCATACTAAATGTGCATAGTTTTTTTACATCATCATTCATCATAATAATAATACATTACTTACCTAGATACTTAATATTTATACTGATGGAACATACTTAAATTTTTTTAAATGCTTTTAATTACTTATGACATGCAAATGAGCTTGTTTAAAAGCACTCAAGATTCTAGTGTAGGTAAATAGATTGCTTTACTCTTTGGATAAAATACCTTCCTAATCGTATCTATTTACATTATACATAATATATAATTATTTATGCCTATAATACCTACTTGGATATTTTTAATTATATCTATAAGAATAAGTGGGTACAATTTCCGTAGAGTTTATTGCATGATTGCATTGTAGTTAGTAAAGTACCTACTATTAAATTTGACGCACGCATACTACTTGTAAATCAAGTGCATAACTTTGTATAACAATATCGTTAATTAGACTTTTTATATAGGCATTATTGTAATGAATTTTACTAATATTTGGTTTCCTTTTCTTTTGGGTCAATTAATAGCAATCCTCATGGTCCAGAGGTCGAGGTAAATTACCAATCACTTTGTATTGATATTGATACTTGAAATTGAAAGTTTGCTCAAATGACTTATTAAATACTTAAATGTTTTTAAAGGTCTTGGTGGAAGTTCCTCATTGAACTTGATGGTTTATTTAAGAGGACATCCTGAGGGTATTGTTCAATTAAAATCATTAATAAATCAAGTTCGACAATTATAAACTTGCCTATAATTACACCTCTTATTATTTTAAGATTACGATAATTGGGCTAATGTTACAGGTACTTACCAAAAATATCTGCCATTGATATTGGCAAACTTATATTTTACAATATAAATGTCAAGTTTAATAAAAAAGTTAAGTCTATACCTACAGTAATTGCATTATTTCTTATTACAGGGGATGATCGATGGAGTTACAAAAATTTATTGCATTTTTTTAAGAAATCAGAAGACTATTGTGTTCAATGTGAAAGAAATCCTCGGGATCAAATTCAACGTAAATGCAAAATTCTTACATTTTTTCAAAATTCGATTAAAATGAAATCAAAATTTCGAGAAATTTTACGATTTTTTATGAACTTCCGTTTGACCTAGAAGTTTTCATAACCCATTTAAACCAACTTTTTTTATACTTTATAGCTTTTGTTCACTCCAGAGGAGGATACTTGACTGGTAAAACTCCTCAAAACTCAATTTAATTTAAAATTTGTTCTATATTTCTTTATTTTTCTTTTAAATTAGTGGGTAAACCTCCGTATTTGCCATTAGTTGAAGAATTTCTCCAAGCCTCAGAATGGAATGGGATACCACGTGTAGACCTTAATGGTTATTATACTGAAGGTAGTATAATTAACTTTTCATATATTTATCAAATATGTATCTAAAATAATTAACCTTTTCAGGAGCTGCAGCGGTCACATACAGCCAAAGGTAAGGGCTTAATTGAAAAAATCCTAGTTTTATTTAGTAAAGCCCTACTTTCAATATCCTAATTTTGTAATTTAGGCGGGGGCGTCGTTGGAGCACTTATAAAGCATTTCTAAAGCCTATCAGGCATAGGCGAACACTCACTATACACAAGCATTC